>WNNJ02002242.1:0-75996 GCA_012934845.2 Pomphorhynchus laevis
ATTATATATAATATATAATATATATATATATATATATATATATATATATATATATATATATATATATATATATATATATATATATATATATATATATATATATATTAAATATAATTTAGAAACCGAGCATATGCTCGGTTCTGAATTATATTTTAAAAAATATATGTGGAATCATAGTGATACAGAGGGGTTGCTTCAACTTACAGACAGCCTTTATATATTGTTAATGCGAAAATCGCTTGAAACTGTGGTCCAGGAGCCAAAGCTAGCTACGAATGATTTTTAATCCATATTTGCTGCTAACTAACCAGACTTTGATCATCAGCTCCATTAGTCTAATGTATCACACTGAGACGCTCCTAACAACCCAGCAGTCATCGTCAGTCGGATGAAGTGGTTAGGGTGCGTTTCGACTGCTTTTATGATAACTGTAAAGACACCATATATAATAGTAGTGCACGGATGTGCTGAGTAGACAACGGTCCAGGATTTCTTACGAAATACGGCATTTATACTAAATGGTGTTGCTTGATAGACTGGACTTCGATTCACGACTTTCAATCACCATGTCACTTCTTGACGACCAATTAGTACCCGGCAACACTCATCAGTATAATGAAGTACTCACTGGTCGTTTCGGTTGCCTGTGTGACATTGTGAATAAAGGCGTTTCCGACACTTTGCCTTATTGTCTGAGGCTTACGCTCTTTACCAGATCGAATTGCTGTTTAAATCTTAAAATCTTTAATCTTTAAACACTTGGGAGAGGTTGTTGCTGAATTGTCGCTGCACTCGTTGGATCCTTAATGGATACGGCATGTATAATAGTAGTGCACGGATGTGCTGAGTAGACAACGGTCCAGGATTTCGAAAGAAATCCTGGACGGTGTTGCTCAGATTGATAAAATCAATTCTTTCCATACATAAATGTAGATATTAACTAACTCGGTTAGTTAATATCTACATATATAATTGTAATCGGATATATATAATTTTAAGAGTTTTGTTTGAATCGGTATTGCTCGAGATTGCGAATAGCAATTCTTTCCATATGTTTCAGTAAGTGTTTGAATCGAGCATATTCTTCAGCCTGCAAACTCTTGTCACTCCTAGACGGTCATATGATAGCCGGAAACCATCATCAGTAAAATGCACTATCACACGCCGTTTCGGCTGCCTCTATGACATTGTGAAAATGCATTTCCGACATCTAGTTAAATTTGTTGGTGGCGTTAGCTCTTAAATCTTACAATTTGCAATGCAGACCATCATAAACAGCCAGAGGATCAAACTTTCGGATGCTTGACTGTAAGAAACCGAGATTGCGTGGATCAATTCTTTCTAGGAATTTTAAGAGACAGCCGAAACGGTGTGTGATAGTTCATCTTACTGACGATGGCTGCCGGCTTCCACATGACCGTCTAGGAGTGACAAGAGTTTGCAGGCTAAAGAATATGCTCGATTCAAACACTTACCGAAACATATATAGACTGTACTTATATACTGGACTTAGACTGGACTTATATATAAGTTTAAATGAAACTGACAAAGATCTTTGTCAGCTTCTTTCAAACTTTAAAATATATGATCGAATCCATGACGGATCCTGACCGGCAGCTTCAATCTACATTTTCATTATATATAATAACGCATTCCTTTTGGAATGTTGTGAGAAATTTAGTGCTCTCGTAACCAACGGATACGCATTTGTGCCTTATATAAAGAATAACTAGAAGGTCTACACACGCAACAAGCCTGTAAAATCGCTTTATGCACCTGAGTTTCGTATAGCATCGTGAGGAATTGCTGGTGTCTTTATAGTTAGCACAAAAGCAGTATAAATGTACTCTAATCACTTCATCCAACTGACGATGACTGATGTGTGTTAGGAACATCTCGGAGTGATACATTAGACTGATGGAGCTGATGATCGTAATCCAGTTATTTAGCAGCAAATACGGATTAAAAATCAATCGTAGCCAGTTTTACTCCTGGACCACAGTTTCAAGTGAGTTTTCGCACTACAATTTATAAAATAACGCATTTTTTGGAATTCTGTGAGAAATTCAGTGACATCGTAACCAACGGACACGCATTTGTGCCTTATATAAAGAATAACTAGAAGGTCTATACACGCAACGACCCGGTAAAAACGCTTTATGCACCTGATCTTCGTCTAGCATCGTGAGGAATAGCTGGTGTCTTTATATTACATAGCACAAAAGCAGTCGCAAGTTACCCTAACCGCCCCATCCGACTGACGATGACTGCTGGGTGGTTATGAACGTTTCGGAGTAATACATTAGACTGATGGAGCTGATTATCGAAGTCCAGTTATTTAGCGGCAAATATTGATTAAAAATCAATCGTAGCCAGTTTTGGCTCCTGAACCACTGTTTTAAGCGATTTTTCGCATTAACAATAAATATAGCAAACTATTATTTTCGCAAGTGTAATCTATATTTACGATAGAGCATATGCCTTTTAGACAACGCAAATAAATCAAAGCAAATACTATTACATAATACAATATTGAATATCGTTCATTTATAAATAGTATGGTTTATAAACCTGCAGAGTTAGATTGATTTAGTGTCGATTCAGTAACGATTCAGTAACGATTCAGCTAATTTCTTTCAAATTAATATTTTTAAAATCAAAGTAGTTGAGTATTTGTGTTCTTACAATAATTTCAATTAAATAATCATCGATTATAATTATTCAAAATAACTATAAAATGTTAAATCATTGTTGTATATATCAATTAAATTTACAAAATGCTTGACTGATTTTTAAAATCAATCAATTTTAAAGAGAGTATTGTTTTGGCGCTATTTACAAAATGGTTCACCATGATTGGACGTTATTAGGCCGCAAAACATGATGGTGAGTTTGATATTTAATTGTTGGCGTAATTACTTTCGATATTTGAATAGCATCACTATTCGTTTCAAATAACGATCACTATGATGTAAGAATAAAATATGTTAAACTGAAAATTAGCAATAATTTTGTATTTAGACTGTTTGATTAAAATCTATCGTACGCATTGTTTAATAATGATTAATATATAAAATGATCATTATTTTATAAAAATGTTATAAAATTTCAATCAAAAATATATTTGGGACGATATTATTAGTTCAATACAATGCTGATTTAATTTGAAATCACAAATGATTTTAATTAAACATGCATCATGTAGTAAGTGTTTAATTAAATCCAATTGCCAATAAAGAATGCGAGTGTGGTAATCTTCAGCCAAAGCTGAAAAGACCAAAACGTGAAACGAAGGTGTTGGATCAGTGACCGATGAGTTCCACCAATACTGAACTCACATCCACTCTCGATATTCTCTTGCCCTTCAAGTCTCACCCACACCGTCGCTTGCACCGTGCCCCATGGTTTGACATCCAATGCATACTATCAAAGCTTTGACTCCGCCATGCTTTACGAGTCTATCACCGCTCTCTCAGACGTGATTTCCGCTCGATCACTTCGTCTTTCCGTGATTCCTATCTTGCTCTTCGCCGGTCTCATCTCAACCTACTACGTACCAAATGCAACTCCTTCTGGCAGCATAAAATCATCACTTCATTCAACTCTAAGACTCTCTGGCATACTTTTAACTCAATCCTTGCTCGCTCCTCTTCGCCGTGCAACATCAATGCCAATGATTATTCGTCATTTCTCCAGACTAAAGTAGCCACGTTGCTCTATCACACCCCGGTCTTTATCCTATCCCACTCTGCCCAGTCTACTCTCATCCTTCCGGAACTCTTTCATCTTCTCCCTGTATCACCTACAGAAGTATCATCTGTCCTCATGTCCTTGCCCAACAAAACCTCACCTGCCGATCCCCTGCCTACTCACATATTAAAATCTATATGCTCATCGATATCCCCATTTCTCACAACCTTGTTTAACTCGTCCATCCGCAGTCGTATCTTCCCTTCACACTGAAAATCCGCAATCGTTCGTCCCCTCCTTAAGAAACAATCGCTCGACCCCTCCCTTCCTTCTAGCTATCGCCCCATTTCACTACTCCCTACTCTTTCTAAGCTCTTAGAACGCCTCATCTTAATACAAATCAACGCTTATCTATCCTCATCCAATCTATACCCTCCTTTCCAATCCGCTTTCCGCTCTAATCACTCGACAGAAATCGCATGCATAAAAGTGTACAACGACTTACTCATTTCTCGAGACAAGACTCTATATAGTGTTCTCATCTCCCTCGACCTCTCCTCCGCATTCGACATTGTCGACCACTCCGTCCTCCTTTCTCGCCTTCGTTATGATTACGGCTTTTCTTCCTCCTCCGTAGCATGGTTAGCCTCATATCTATCCGACCGTTCCTTTCGCGTCTGTTCTAATTCATCATCCTCCCCTCCCATCCCTATTTTTTGCGGGGTCCCACAAGGTTCAGTCATCGGTCCCCTGCTTTTCTCTCTTCTTCTTGGCGATCTATCTCCGTTTATCAAACCTTACTCCTTTAAGGTCATGCAATACGCCGATGACATTCTAATCTATGCTCATGCACCCGCACATCGCATACACAATATCAGCATTTCTGCCTCCAACTGTCTTTCTTCTATCTACAAACGTCTCTCTAATCTCCATCTCGTTCTAAACCCCGAAAAGTACAAAATAATGTGGATCCTCCCCCGTAAACCTAACATATCTCCTCCCACTGTATATTTTGCCTCATCGATCATCCCCATAGTCCACAATCTCACTTTCTTAGGCTTCCATTTCGATGATCACCTTTCCCTTAAACCCTTCGTCCGTGACAAGGTCCGCTCATCTAACTTAATTCTCCGTGACATTCGCCGTATCCGCCCCTTATCGACTTCCGTTCTTGTATGTCTCTTCTTTCATCGCTTCTTTTCCCTAAAATCGATTACTGCCTTAGCCTTTTCGCCAATTCTCCAAAATCCATCATCCTACCCCTACAACGAATAATCAACACCGCCGTTCGAGTGCTCTTTCGTCTCCGTCGCTTCGACCACACATCCACATATTTTGCCCAACTCTCCTGGCCCACCATCCACATCCGCATCAAACTCCGCCTTCTTCTCGTTACCTTTCGTCTCATCGCTGTCGGCTCCCCATCGTTCATCAACCTTCATTTATTAGACGACACTCGCCCCACCTCGCTATCGCTTCGTTCCTGTCATACCCTCTTACTCCACGTTCCTAATTACTCCAACAACTACTGGAATCAACTCCCTCTCGACGTCCGCCGCGCTTCCTCCTTTATCACATTCAAACACCTCCGTTCACACCTTCTCGACACCTGATTCACAGTCTTGTTTTGTTGTGGTCATGTAAGCGTGCGCTGGCACGCATTTGCCACGTTAAAATAAATCCTTTTTTAATACTGAAATGTAGCGTACTGCTGTTGAAGTATAGATACAATTCAAGTAACGTGCAGAATAAAAATAGTTATCAAAATTTCAAAAGTAAAAATGACTGCACAGGTATATCAACTTAAAATTAGGAAATAAACTATAGATGACTAGTTTGATAATAGTAATCATTAGGAAAAATAAATAGGTTTCAAATTGAAGATAGCATCTTCCCCTACCAGAGCTGATTTAAGTGGAAATCATGAATGATTTCAATTAAATTTGTAACATGAAATAAAATATTTCATTCAATCTAATTACCAATAAAGCAGACAGTCGAGTTATCATCAGACTACATTAAAAGACTGAAACGTGAAACATGTATTGAATAGTAGATATTGGATTAGTAACTGATTAGGTCTACCAATACTAAAATGTAGCGTACTGCCGTTGAATTAAAAATATAGCATAAAAATAAAGTACAGAATTAAAATAGTCATCGAAATGTCAATAAAAGGTAAAATTATTAATGATCTATTTATTAAAATGTATATATATATTTTACATATAATGTAAAATAAATATAATATAATATTAATATTATCATAATATTATAGGATAATTTTTTATTATTGATATTATATTAATATAATATTATTAATATTATCATATAATTATTAATATTATCATATTATATGTTTATATAATATCACCATCATAATATATATGATGTTATAATATAACATCATATTATATGAATATCAATAAAATCATATTTTGAATCATATTATTAATATTATATTATTATATTATGAATATTAATATCATCATATTTTTTAAAAGAAATCATATAGAATAGAATAGAATTTATTTAGAGTGGCCTTTGTGGTGAATAGAACCACTTACAGGCCCACTATAAAAATTAAAAGACAAGTTTACGTCCGATGAATGTTTGAACTTGTATGTAGAGTTATTGAATTGATTGCGGCTGAAAGTGTTATTTTAGTTCGTTTGCAAGAAGTATGGCGATCAAGGAAGTTTTGAAGTGTTTAAGCGACGTCAATGATTTTGTGTCACGAGGAAGTTTGTTCCAAAGGTGTGGTGCAGCGATGGTGAACGCACGATATTTGTGATTACCGTTGTGACGGGGGACGAAAAGCGAGTAGGAGCGATGACATCTTAGGGAGAGACCAGTTGTCATATAGGATGCGTTATCAGGAAGATATAGATAAGGAGGGTTGTGCCGGAATTTGATTTGCCATGCAAGTGTGAGAATTTGAGAGGTTATGCGGCTCGGAATGTCGAGCCAGTTAAGGATGCGGAGGGTGTTGGAGATGTGGTCGTACTTGCGAAGGCGGACGATGACTCTAGCAGCCGTGTGCAGAATCCTTTGTAAATAGTGAAATTGATATGCTGGACAGTTTACGAGAAGACCTAAGCAATATTCTAGACGAGGCATGAAAAGGCTGGAGATTAAAATAGCTGTCGATTTGACGTCGAGGTTTCTACGGACACTTCGGATGTCACGGAGGATGAGGGAGCATGAACTGATCTTGCTACGAATGAAAGGCAGAAACGAGAGATTATTGTCAAAAGGGACACCGAGGATTGTCATGATAGTCACTTCTGGTAGACGGAAATTGTTTATGCATACTGGAAAATCGAGGGTGTAAGAGTGGTGCGGTGTTATCCACATCATGTTAGATTTCTCGTTGTTTAAAAACACGGATTGAACAAAGATATGCGTGAATAGCAGAGAGGCAAAACGATGCATCGGAAGCGAGGTTGGATGCAGATGTGAGTGTGCATGATGCATAGATTACTATATCGTCAGCGTACTGAACAACTTCAAAGCCGAAAGGGACCACGATGGAAGATAAATCACCAAGAAGAAGGGTGAAAAGAAGCGGCCCTAGAACGGATCCTTGTGGTACACCGCAGCTGAGAGGAACCGGCGCAGAAGAGTTGGAGTTGGAGACTACGTGATAAGAGCGATTTGAGAGGTAGGATTTGAACCAAGAAATGACATGAGACGAGAAGCAGTAACATTATCTGAGACATGAGAGAAGTATAGTGTGATCAACTAAATCGAAGGCGCAGGATAAATCGAGTGAAATTACAAGGCTTACTAGATGTTTGTCAAGAGCAAGAAGTAGATCACTAGAGAGTTTTGTGCAAGCGGTCATAGTAGAATGTTGTGGTCGATATGCAGATTGAAAAGGTGGAAACATAGAATTTGATGATATGTAGTTGCTTACCTGTCTGAGGATGAGACGCTCGAAAAGTTTTGAGATGGTCGGAAGGTTTGATATTGGTCTATAGGAGGAGGCGGAACTGGGATCAAGATGATGCTTCTTTAATAATGGGCGAACTATGGCGTGTTTGAACGACGAAGGGTAGTGTGATAAATGGATAGACATGTTGAAGACACTTGTGAGATAAGGAATGATGGTGTCACTTAGTAACTTTAGAATGTATGTTGGAACAGGATCGAGAGGAGAGGTTGAATTGGGTAATCGTGCTAGGGCATCAGATACGCTTTCGATAGATAAAAGTGAAAAGTGAAACAGTTCAGTATGATATGGGGCTAGGTAGGAGAAACTAGAAAATAATGGTACGTGGATTGAGGTCAAAGTTCGAGCTATTTTGCGTTGCAAATGAGATGCGAATTGGTTGGAAGTGATAGAGATAGACGTGACGGATTTGTTTCTACCCAAAAGGTTATTAAAGGATTTCGACGCGTGTTGATGATTGTCACGCAAAGATGTTTTGCTTTGCCAGTATGAGGAGCATTTTGAGTTTAAAAGATGTCGGTATTTACGTCGAAATTCGAGGTATTCTGAGTAAGATGAGTTTAATAGATCGGTGATATTACGACGACGGAATCTTGAGTGCATTTGGTGAAGGTGTCGTAAAGAGCGCTCTGCTTTTCGGCAATCGCTATCGAACCAGGGCGCTCCTGACTGGCAACAAGGCGTGCATTGTTTGAACGGCAAAATCATATCGAGTATGCCAATAAGTTCAGTGCTGTACATGTTGGTTAAGTCGTCAAGTGAAGTGTTAGTAAAGGCGGCAAAAATTAGGAGTGGGGACGAGAGAAGGTTTATACGCAAGTTATTTAGATCAAGTTGTTTCCATGGACGATATATATGGGGATGAGTAGGGTGTGGAGGATCATTGGTTTCAATGTTAATTGTAGAAAGTAATAGTCGGATAGGCCCACATCTTTCACAGAAACGGTGCTGCAAGTAGACGATGATCAAACAAAGATGCAATCAAAGGTGCCACCTTGAATATGAGTGGAAATATAATAATATTATTTACGTATAATAATATTATATTTAAATAATATAATTTATATATTTATTTTACATATTATACATAAATATATAATATTTTTTGTATAAAATCATACATACAAACTACAACAATCTCTGTTGTCACGTCCAACAAACTGCCTCTTGTGTCTTTTTTCTCAATAGACTCTTATATTTTGCGAGAGAAAAATTAAAGTGAAATGTTCGCTCTGTTATTTAATTTTCTTATATAAATAGTAAAAACTTTTAGAATAAAATAAATAAAATAAATAAATGAACAATTATCGTAATCAGATACATTTGATCTAAAATACTTAAATTAAAATACTCAAATTCTCAAAGTGTGATTTGTTTCACTAAATTTTTGAAAAAAAATTAGTGAAATCACTAAAAAATCAAAAAAAAATCACTAAATTTTGATTTATGTTTCACAGCTACAATATGCTCGGAATTTTAGCAAAACTACCCGAAACTAATTAGTTTTGTATCCAAACGAGATATAAATGAAATTAGTCATGTCTTAAATTATCGTTCAACACAAATCCATCGAATGCAAGATATTCATCACGATTCAAACGCTTTGGTATGATTGATGTGTGGTAAATAATCATAAAGTTAAATGCTAACTAATTATTAATTAAAGTAATTAATCATTAAAATTTGATAAAAACATTTTTATCATTTATTATAAGTGAAGATATTTTCTTAAAATTATAAATTAATATCAACAGGCAATAATTTTCAATTGAACTCACAATCCTCATAATACTTACAATTATCATGATAATGGCAAAACGCGAGACTACAAAGACAGCTACGAAGACCACTACGAAGCAGCTACGAAGACATCAAGAATACAGCTACAAAAACAGTTACAAAATCAAAGACATCTACAAAGACAGCTACGACCGACACCATTTGTGCTCAACTATAAGTACAGTGCTCGACACACGACTGCAGCGTCTGGACCACAATTGCTTGCGACAACAGTAAGTTTAAAGAAGACTTCCTATGTGGATTTTGTGCAAACAAACTAATCCGGAACCACTCCTCCTCAGCACACATCGACCTCTAACACGTCCACACAAACTAACTCCATCGTTTCCGATGTCATTTCTCTACACACTGATCCTGTCATTATTTACACGTTCCATCTATGTAATCTTCACTCCCTGATATCCCCGTCCCGTCCCTCATGTCTCGTTTCTCAATAACCTACATATATCAATCAAAATCGCATCCACCAACATCCACAATCCTTCCACTCATAACCTTTCCTCACATCAATTGTCACTCTCTATATTATTCCTATCCTCTTTATCTCCCGCTGTCGAACCTACTCCATTCATATCCACAACTCCCAGCTCTCCTATCGTGATCTCACACACTCACGTTATTCGTCCTCCCTTACGGAAACGCTTATCTTCTCCTGATCGTTCCGTTGTCGTTACCAATATCACTCTTTCAACCTTTTTATCTCCACAATCACGTCTCGACCACGATGTTTCCGCCTTCAGATCAATCCTCCCGTCTCTTGTTCCTGCGAATAACCCATCATTTTTTAACAACATATCTTGTGTTCATTCATCCGCCTAAACAAATCTTCTCAGTATAATCCTTCTTAGTCCCTATCCTGGAAATAGTATTCAAGCATCGGTCCCATGCGTCCACTGTCCTCTCCCAACGATCTAAACTCAGCTCCTCTTCAGCCATTCGCATTTTCCCCGATCGCATCGATTCCAAAATCGCTCAACTGTTTTGCCCGCATCAAAAGCGCCGTCGCAAGCAAACAGGCGAAACATCCCTCTCCATCCGAAACATCAGCGGAAAGTTTCAAGTTATCCACACCTGCCCAAAAATTCGATGCCCCCATCTCTCCACTGTGTATTTTCCGCTAGTCCCTATTACCACAATAACGGTGTATGCCTCGGTCTTCTCAACACTAGATCTATGCTCCATAAATCCGATCGCATTTTCAACCTCTGTACCTAGCAATCCGTCGATCTCTTCTGCCTCAGAATCCTGGCATACTGATTCTGACGACCTCTGCATTCGCCATTTGATCCCTGCCTATTGCTCACTATTCGAATCTGCCTTCCCCCTTCAGCTCATCCCCATCTAAATTCTATAATCATAGCGGAATTGTCGCATTCGCCCGTCCCCCGCTTCTCTTCCTAAAATCATCCCCCTTTTAGTCCTTGCTCTTTTGAATTGCTCACTTGTCGTTATTCTAGCCCGGTCACTCTGGATCTCGCCATTGTATACAGTCCTGGTTAATCTGCTCATACCTCTTTATTTTTTACCTAGCTTGCTGACCTCCTGTCCTACTGATTCTTGTCCTCAATCCCTTCACTCGTTCTTGGCAACTTCACCATCCGCCTCAACCGCCCTTCTTCCACTGATTCCATCGGTTCATTAACATTCTATCAAACTACTACAAAACTCATCTTAACTGCCCCCACACATATCCTTAGCGAGTCACTCGACATCATCGCAGTCCCCGATAGTTCTTCCTGCCTACACCTTACTGTTTATCTCCGATGCTGGTATATCCGATCACTTTCTCGTCACCCTTGACCTCACTTCCAACCACACCACGCCTCGCACACCTACCATCCTACGTTGCCCTTGGCGAAATCTTGATATCATTTTTCTTCCCTCTGCCTTACTCAAATCGTCTCTGTCCTCTCCCACAATAACATCATCCTCAACTCACGATCTCGCCTTTCTTTTCGACTCTGAACTCACATCCACTCGCGATCTTCTCTTGCACTTCAAGCCTCACCCTCACCGTCGATGTACCGTGCCCAATAGTTTGACATCCAATGACTACTCTCAAAGCGTCAACATCGTCATGATTTCAAGTCGATCACCGATCTTTCAGACGTGATATCTGCTCACTCTCTCCGTTTCTACTTAATTCTTATCTTGCTCCTTGATAAACTCATATCAACCTACAACGTACCAAATGCAACTCCTTCTGGCAGCATAAAATTATCACTTCATTCAACTCTAAGTCTCTCTACATACTTTTAACTCAATCATTGCTAGCTCCTCATCGTCTAGCAAAATCAACCCCTATGATTATTACCCATTTCTTCAGATCAAAGTATCAACGTTGCTCTCTATCACACCCCCGTCTTTATCCAATCCAACTCTTCCTCGCTTCGCATCATTCTCCCGGAACTCTTTCATATTATCCCTGTCTCATTTACCGAAGTCTCATCTGTCCTCATGTTCTTACCCAACAAAACTTCACCTGCCGAGCCCCTACCCACTCCATATTTAAATTCCTATGCTCATCAATATCCTCTTCCTCACCACATTGTATAACTCGTCCATCCGCAGTCGTATCTTACTTTTACACTGGAAATACGCCATCGTTCGTCCACTCATTAAGAAACAATTGTTCGATCCTCCCTTCCTTCTAGCTATGATAATTATTTCACTCAACCCTACTTGTTCTAAGCTCTTAGAACGCATTATCTTAATACAAATTAACGTTTATCTCTTTTCATCCAATATGAACCCCCTTTCCAATCCACTTTCCGCTATAATCACTTAACCGAAATTGCATGCATGAAAGTTTACAGCGACCTACTCATTTATCGTGACAAGTCTCTATATACTGTTCTCATATCCCTCGACCACTCCTCCGTCTTCTAGATCATCGACCACTCCTCCGTCTTCTAGATCATCGACCACTCCTCCGTCTTCTAGATCATCGACCACTCCTCCGTCTTCTAGATCATCGACCACTCCTCCGTCTTCTAGATCATTGACCACTCCATCTTCCTTTCTAGCCGAACACTCCATCCTCCTTTCTCGCTATCGTTATGATTACGGCTTGTCTCGCTTCGTAGCATGGTTTGCTTCATATCTATCCAAACGTTCTTTTCGCGTCTGTACTAATTCATTATCATCCGCTCAGGTTCTTATTTTCTGCGGGATCCCACAAGGTTAAGACCTTAATCCCCCGATTTTCTCTCATCTGCTTGGCGATCTATCTCCGTTTACAAAACCTTATTCCTTTAACGTTATGCAACACGCCGATGATATACTCATGTATGCTCATGCACCCGCACATCGCAAACACGATATCGCAATTTATGCCTCCAACTGTCTTTCTGCAATCTACCAACGCCTCTCCAATTTTCATCCCGTTCTAAACTTCGGCAAGTTCAAAATAATGTGGATATTCCCCCGTCAACCTAACATATCTCCTCCCCTTGTATCTTTTTCTCATCAATCATTCACCATAGTCCATAATCTCACTTTCTAAGGCTTCCATTTCGATAATCTCCTTTCTCTTAAACTCATCGTTTGTGACAAGGTCTGCTCGTCTATCTTAATTATCCATAGCATCCGCCGTATCCGCCCCCTTTTCGACTTTCGTCGCTTAGACCACACATCCACATATCTTACCCAACTCTCCTGGCCCACCATCCACATCCAACTCCGCCTTCTTCTCGTCACTTTTCGTCTCATCGCTGTCGGATTCCAGTCGTTCATCAACATCCCTTTCTTAGACGAAACTCTCCCCACTTCTCTATCGCAGTGTCCCCGTCATTCTCTCTTACTCCACGTTCCCAATTACTCCAACAACTACGGTCTTCGATCTTCGTAGCCGCATCCCTGTCCTGGAATCAGCTCCTTCTCGACGTCCACTCCGCTCCCTCCTTTATCACATTCAAATACCTCCCCCATTACCACCTTTATGACACACGACTTAGATTTTTGAACAAAAGCCGGCACACATTTGACATGTAAAAATAAATCCTTCTTTTTAATCCGATGACGGCTTGCTTTATTATAAAAATTCCCAATTGACGATCATAAATCCGATTTGGAAGACTGTGTTTTCGAGTTATTTATCATTCAGTGATCGACTACCGAGCATATATTTTATTATTTATTTAATAATATTATCATATATTATTAATTTATAACATTTAATTAACTTGTTCTTAATTATAATAGATTAATGAGATTAAAAATTGACAACTATATTGTATAATAATGAAATTTAATAAATTATAAATATATTCTTATCGATTAAAAATTACAGTATGATTTTATTTAAGTAATTGCTAATTGTTAACAAGGTTGATTAAAAAATCAAAATTGGATTTTGATTTTTAGTAAAAATAGTAAAAATTAATAGTAAAAAATTTTAAAGCTAACTAATTGGAATAATAATTAATGATTTAAGTGATATAACATGTCATCACTCAATTGATTAAAAATTAAAATTAAGTGATGTGAATTTATAAAGACTCATTGAAGAAATATTTCAATGAACATAATAAAAAATGAAAAATATATGGTCTTCTTAATTGTATTTAAATAAGTTAATTGATACTATTTTTATTAGCGTGATATAAAAATAAAATTTACAAATAAATAATATTCGTAATTATTTTTTATCTAATTATGTTTTTAAATTCATGCACAGCACAAAATATGTAGTTAAGTGATCTAATTAACGGAGAGAATTATTTTCAGATAAAAATTATATATTTATAAAAATTAAAAACAGCCTGTATTTCGGTCATCATCAAGCACATGAACAAAATATTTCTTAAACGATAAAATAATTACAGTCGATTATATATATTCCCTGCTTTCCAGAATATCTGAATTGCGTTTTTATCTATGCGCATCTACTGCTACCGGATCCTGAACAATGGCTTAACTATATATAACGCTAATTGAGCTTATGTTCACTAAATCTTGTGTCACAGATTGTTTGTTATTACCGATCGTTTCTATCCTTTCATATAAATTTAGTCAAACCTACACTAAATATCTATGACTCATCCATTTTTGAGATGACTCATCCATCATTACAGTCAATTATATATATTCCCTGCTTACCAGAATATCTGAATTGCGTTTTTATCTATGCGCATCTATTGCTACAGGATCCTGAACAATGGCTTAACTATATATAACGCTAATTGAGCTTATGTTCACTAAATCTTGTGTCACAGATTGTTTGTTGTTACCAATAGTTTCTATCCTTTCATATAAATTTAGTCAAACCTACACTAAATATCTATGACTCATCCATTTTTGAGATGACTCATCCATCATTACAGTCAATTATATATATTCCCTGCTTACCAGAATATCTGAATTGCGTTTTTATCTATGCGCATCTACTGCTACAGGATCCTGAACAATGGCTTAACTATATATAACGCTAATTGAGCTTATGTTCACTAAATCTTGTGTCACAGATTGTTTGTTGTTACCAATAGTTTCTATCCTTTCATATAAATTTAGTCAAACCTACACTAAATATCTATGACTCATCCATTTTTGAGATGACTCGTCCATCATTACAGTCAATTATATATATTCCCTGCTTACCAGAATATCTAAATTGCGTTTTTATCTATGCGCATCTATTGCTACAGGATCCTGAACAATGGCTTAACTATATATAACGCTAATTGAGCTTATGTTCACTAAATCTTGTGTCACAGATTGTTTGTTGTTACCAATAGTTTCTATCCTTTCATATAAATTTAGTCAAACCTACACTAAATATCTATGACTCATCCATTTTTGAGATGACTCATCCATCATTACAGTCAATTATATATATTCCCTGCTTACCAGAATATCTAAATTGCGTTTTTATCTATGCGCATCTATTGCTACAGGATCCTGAACAATGGCTTAACTATATATAACGCTAATTGAGCTTATGTTCACTAAATCTTGTGTCACAGATTGTTTGTTGTTACCAATAGTTTCTATCCTTTCATATAAATTTAGTCAAACCTACACTAAATATCTATGACTCATCCATTTTTGAGATGACTCATCCATCATTACAGTCAATTATATATATTCCTTGCTTACCAGAATATCTGAATTGCGTTTTTATCTATGCGCATCTATTGCTACAGGATCCTGAACAATGGCTTAACTATATATAACGCTAATTGAGCTTATGTTCACTAAATCTTGTGTCACAGATTGTTTGTTGTTACCAATAGTTTCTATCCTTTCATATAAATTTAGTCAAACCTACACTAAATATCTATGACTCATCCATTTTTGAGCTTAATGTGCAAATCGTAATAGTCAAAGAAAAATCATTGAGTTCTACACGGCATATTTTACAAAATCACAAAGAAGGAATTTTAAAAATGATACAAATTCAAAAATTCTTTTTATTATATAAAAAATATTAGTTTGCTTAACTATTACTAAGTTTATCATATAAGTCATTTAAAAATATAATAAACAATAGAATCATTATACATTATAATTAAACACAACATGAACTGCAAGTAATTTTGTTGCAAATGTACTTTACCATCAATATTTTACATTTTCTGATAGCTGCAACTGAAAGGGAAAGCTTCAAAACATTTAATCTTGACTGAAAAAAGTATTTTTTCTAAAAGGATAAAGTGATTCTTTAGATTAGACAATTATATCTTTGAGCCAAGGCTTAATCTGAAGTGCCACATTTCAATATACTCTAAGATATAAAATTTATTAATATCTCTGCGATATGATTATTAATAATTATTATTAATAATAATTAATTTGTAATTACAATGTTTAAAAATTAATATAATTTTATTAATATAATTAGATATCAAACCACGTTATACATAGAGGAATAAACATGACGTTAACAGTAAATTTAATTAATATACAAATGTTGAGCTGCATATATATGAATGGTGAATTGCATATGTTCACAATAAAAGAGTTTTCATATGAAATAATAAATAATTTAATTTCCATTTAAATTAAAGCACTTCAGTAACTAAACGTCTGATAAAGACGGTTAAAAATAAAGATTCATTAAATTATATTATAGAATAAAAGCTATAATATAATATTCTAAAATATATAATATAATATTTTATATGATATAAACACTATGCAAATTGTTTATGGCGTTTATACATCGATGCGTCGAAACATTCCTCTCGAATGTTTTAAATGTTATGTAAAACATAACACTTGAAAAGGACTGTTGCAATAGTCGAAAATTTGTAAACAATAATTACTACTTGCAATAGTAGTAATTTATTTAGACATCGAGAGGAATAGAAAAAGGAAATTATTGTTCACAAATTTTCGACTATTGTAATAGTTCTTTTCAAGTATTATGCTTTGTCATTAAAGAAGAAAAAATGATGGATTTATACAATAAAAACGGAAAAAGCCAAATATGAAAACTCTACCGATTTTGTAGTGTGCTAGTAGGAGATAACTAACTTTCAATTGCGCATGATGCATTTTGTATATTGACAGTTGATCCTGGAATATAAATTATCAAATTATTGAATAACAGAGATCCGGACATACAATTGAATGGTAAAACATAACACTTGAAAAGGACTATTACTATAGTCGAAAATTTGTGAACAATAGTTTTCTTTTCCTATTCATCTCGATGTCTAAACGCTCTGAAAAAATTAAGAGCACTTGAACGTATAATTGCACTACGTAAATCGTTAATATATTAACTTTATTTACACTATTAATTTATTCAATAATTATATTTATTAGATAGTTTAAAGATTTATTAGATCGTTATTAATCCTGATGATAGTAGGCTCTGTACTTAAAAATAAAGGGTATTTTTTCTTCTTCGTTCCAGTAAAACTATCCAATCGAAAATGGAAGGAGATTATGGATTTAGTGTGTATTATCAATTATATTTATCAATAAAATATTAACAAATAACAAGTAAATAAAAACAGTCAATGTATTGATATTTTAGTATTTTACAACATGTTTTACAACAATATTTTAGTATTTTATTAACATGTTAAAAATACTAAAATTATTATCTAAACTTCGTCCTAACTGCTGTTTAACTTGTTAACTTGTTTAGCTTGTTAAACAGCAGTTAGAACGAAGTCTAGATATAAAACTAGCACTGTTGTAGATTTTCTCCAGTATAAAGACTACTTTATTTAATTGTTTATTTAATTATTTAATTAAAGATAAATAAAGACTACTTTTTTAAGTAGAAGTAGTCTTTAATTGTTTATGTAATTATTTAATTTTTATTTAATAGTCTTTGCATTTTATAAAATACAAAGACTACACACTATCAAGAAATAAAAACTACTTTATTTTTTGATAGTGTGTACTATCAATTATATTTATCAATAAAATATTAGCAAATAACAAGTAAATGAGAACAGTGAACGTCTTGCAAAGCTTTTACAAATTAATATTCGTGATAATGTTTTTATTATGATAAATTTAAATTCATGCACAGCGCAAAATATGTAGCCTCAGTTAAGTCATTTGATTCAGGGAGAGTATTATTTTTCGGATAAAATTTCAAATTTTTACAGCGAATGTCTTCTAAAGCTAAAACAGCATTTTTGTTTCAGGGCAGCAAATATTACAACAAGTATCATATTCACAATCAAATCAATGACACTACAAGATATGATCCTCATAGAGATTACATTGAAAACTTCCTCTCGAAGTTTGAACAGCATGGAAGATGACGAACATTTTGAATTGTTGAATTTCATTTGATTGCGTATGAATTAAAATAACCAATAATACATAGTTTCAGTATTTCTCACAGAGTTCATATATATAACTTATATTAAGTAAAAATAAAATATTGAAAAACGTATAATCAAATATTTATAAAATATTAAATAAAATATTAAAATACATTAAAAATTGTCTTATTCAATAATATACACAAATAATTTACCAACAAATTTCTGCAATGAGGCTAATATCAAATAAAGTAACTTTGGAATTTGGTAATACAATCGAGGCACTGTACAGACTGAATATTCATAAATTTATGAACATACAATCGAGGCCTCGCTCTGCTCGGCGAAGGAATCAGCTCATTCGATACAGTGGATTTAATAAATCGTATTTGGATGTTAAAATCAAACTGAAAGTCTGATACTAGAGAACAATTAATATCTTATTTCAGCGACATTTAAAAAAAACAGAGATGTCCTAAATATAATAAATTAGAGACAATAACAAATGCAGTCAACGTTTTTTTCAGTGACTTGTTGTGACAGCTATCGCTATCAAATTATTGTAATGTAGTTAAATTCATTGGTGAATATTTTAATAAAAGAACCTGACAGGAGTTTGTTAATTTTTAAATTTATTGACTATATTTGTAGACAAAGTGTTGAATGAAATTTTTACGGTTTAGGTTAATGAATTCTAAAAATTAAATACGTACAATTATTTTAAGCATTAGTAATGACAGTAGCCACCGCCCAATATAGCAATCTCAAGAGAAAAACATTTATCCTCTCAGTTCCTTGAATTTATTAAATATAAAGTGATGATATAAATATTATGAACGTTATAAATCTTGTGTCACAGATTGTTTGTTATTACCGATCGTTTCTATCCTTTCATATAAATTTAGTCAAACCTACAATAAATATCCATGACTCATCCATTTTTGAGATGACTCGTCCATCATTACATTTAATTATATATATTCCCTGCTTACCAGAATATCTGAATTGCGTTTTTATCTATGCGCATCTACTGCTACCGGATCCTGAACAATGGCTTAACTATATATAACGCTAATTGAGTTTATGTTCACTAAATCTTGTGTCACAGATTGTTTGTTATTACCGATCGTTTCTATCCTTTCGTATAACTTTAGTCAAACCTACACTAAATATCTATGACTCATCCATTTTTGAGATGACTCATCCATCATTACAGTCAATTATATATATCCTGCTTACCAGAATATCTGAATTGCGTTTTTATCTATGCGCATCTACTGCTACCGAATCCTGAACAATGGCTTAACTACATATAACGCTAATTGAGTTTATGTTCACTAAATCTTGTGTCACAGATTGTTTGTTATTACCGATCGTTTCTATCCTTTCGTATAACTTTAGTCAAACCTACACTAAATATCTATGACTCATCCATTTTTGAGATGACTCATCCATCATTACAGTCAATTATATATATTCCTTGCTTACCAGAATATCTGAATTGCGTTTTTATCTATGCGCATCTACTGCTACCGGATCCTGAACAATGGCTTAACTATATATAACGCTAATTAAGCTTATGTTCACTAAATCTTGTGTCACAGATTGTTTGTTATTACCGATCGTTTCTATCCTTTATATAAATTTAGTCAAACCTACACTAAATATCTATGACTCATCCATTTTTGAGATGACTCGTCCATCATTACATTTAATTATATATTCCCTGCTTACCAGAATATCTGAATTGCGTTTTTATCTATGCGCATCTATTGTTACAGGATCCTGAACAATGGCTTAACTATATATCACGCTAATTGAGTTTATGTTCACTAAATCTTGTGTCACAGATTGTTTGTTATTACCGATCGTTTCTATCCTTTCGTATAACTTTAGTCAAACCTACACTAAATATCTATGACTCATCCATTTTTGAGATGACTCATCCATCATTACAGTCAATTATATATATTCCCTGCTTTCCAGAATATCTGAATTGCGTTTTTATCTATGCGCATCTACTGCTACCGGATCCTGAACAATGGCTTAACTATATATAACGCTAATTGAGCTTATGTTCACTAAATCTTGTGTCACAGATTGTTTGTTGTTACCAATAGTTTCTATCCTTTCATATAAATTTAGTCAAACCTACACTAAATATCCATGACTCATCCATTTTTGAGATGACTCGTCCATCATTACAGTCAATTATATATATTCCCTGCTTACCAGAATATCTAAATTGCGTTTTTATCTATGCGCATCTATTGCTACAGGATCCTGAACAATGGCTTAACTATATATAACGCTAATTGGGCTTATGTTCACTAAATCTTGTGTCACAGATTGTTTGTTGTTACCAATAGTTTCTATCCTTTCATATAAATTTAGTCAAACCTACACTAAATATCTATGACTCATCCATTTTTGAGATGACTCATCTATCATTACAGTCAATTATATATATTCCCTGCTTACCAGAATATCTGAATTGCGTTTTTATCTATGCGCATCTACTGCTACCGGATCCTGAACAATGGCTTAACTATATATAACGCTAATTGAGCTTATGTTCACTAAATCTTGTGTCACAGATTGTTTGTTATTACCGATCGTTTCTATCCTTTCGTATAACTTTAGTCAAACCTACACTAAATATCTATGACTCATCCATTTTTGAGATGACTCATCCATCATTACAGTCAATTATATATATTCCTTGCTTACCAGAATATCTGAATTGCGTTTTTATCTATGCGCATCTACTGCTACCGGATCCTGAACAATGGCTTAACTATAAATAACGCAAATTAAGCTTATGTTCACTAAATCTTGTGTCACAGATTGTTTGTTATTACCGATCGTTTCTATCCTTTATATAAATTTAGTCAAACCTGCACTAAATATCTATGACTCATCCATTTTTGAGATGACTCGTCCATCATTACATTTAATTATATATATTCTCTGCTTACCAGAATATCTGAATTGCGTTTTTATCTATGCGCATCTATTGTTACAGGATCCTGAACAATGGCTTAACTATATATAACGCTAATTGAGTTTATGTTCACTAAATCTTGTGTCACAGATTGTTTGTTATTACCGATCGTTTCTATCCTTTCGTATAACTTTAGTCAAACCTACACTAAATATCTATGACTCATCCATTTTTGAGATGACTCATCCATCATTACAGTCAATTATATATATTCCCTGCTTTCCAGAATATCTGAATTGCGTTTTTATCTATGCGCACCTACTGCTACAGGATCCTGAACAATGGCTTAACTATATATAACGCTAATTGAGTTTATGTTCACTAAATCTTGTGTCACAGATTGTTTGTTATTACCGATCGTTTCTATCCTTTCGTATAACTTTAGTCAAACCTACACTAAATATCTATGACTCATCCATTTTTGAGATGACTCATCCATCATTACAGTCAATTATATATATTCCTTGCTTACCAGAATATCTGAATTGCGTTTTTATCTATGCGCATCTACTGCTACCGGATCCTGAACAATGGCTTAACTATATATAACGCTAATTGAGCTTATGTTCACTAAATCTTGTGTCACAGATTGTTTGTTATTATCGATCGTTTCTTTCCTTTCATATAAATTTAGTCAAACCTACACTAAATATCTATGACTCATCCATTTTTGATATGACTCATCCATCATTACAGTCAATTATATATATTCCTTGCTTACCAGAATATCTGAATTGCGTTTTTATCTATGCGCATCTACTGCTACCGGATCCTGAACAATGGCTTAACTATATATAACGCTAATTGAGCTTATGTTTTCTAAATCTGGTGTCACAGATTGTTTGTTATTACCAATCGTTTCTATCCTTTCATAAAATTTAGTCAAACCTACACTAGATCTCCATTACCCATCTATTTTTGAGCTTAATGTGCAAATCGTAATAGTCAAAGAAAAATCACTGAATTCTATAATTTATTGTAAGTCTTCAATTTATTGAACATTTTATTGAGCTAATAATTTATTAAAAGATTTTAAATCTTTATATTATTCTTGAATTTGTAAATGTTATAATTAATTAGTAAATTTATTATTCATATTAATTTATTCGTACTAACGATTTTTATACATTAACCAAGAAATGAAACTTCAATCCTCCTTTTATCAATCCTGAAATGTCGAATGGCGGTTCGAGATAATTACTTTTAAAAAGTGTTAGTCGTCTTGTAGTATTGAAAAAAGCTATTAATTGTTTTACAACATGCAATGAGAAGGAGTTTTTCAAATTATTTATAATTGTTGAACATGACATTTGTAAAGTAGAAAGCACGATCAATACATTATTATTATTCCAATACATACCAAAGCCAAAAGGCTATTAAGGCAGAGTCCAAAAAAAATAAAAATAATAAAACAAAAGCAAATGGTCAGTCAACGTAGCTAATTAGGGTATTCCAGTGGTAGTGTTGAATGGCGGCATTGTTCATGTATCCATTTGTAGCATCGTGATTTAAACGTTCTCAAACTGGGGGATGCAACGACTTCCTCAGGCAACGAATTCCACATGTTAATTCCTCTCCTTGAGAGTCTATACACTTTTGGTAATCTGCCAAATCTAAATTTATACAAGACTCTGCTATGTCCCCGCAACTGATCTACCCGCCTAGTGATTACATCGGTGGGATAACCTACCACATCATTCGACATATGCCATATACATAGCATTTCCAAGGATATGAACCTCTCACGTACCGACAACATCCCAATACGACTTAGACGTACATAATAGTCAATACCACTTAAGCCAATACAGAGCCTCGATCCGCGCCTAAGAATAGACTCCAGGTCTAATAGTTCTTGCTTAGTGACAGGGAAACAAGCCTGAATGCAGTACTCCAAGTGTGGCCTGACGATGGAGATGAATAACCTCTTAAACATGTGACAGCTTAACCTGAACTGTCACATAACCTTATCCTAAATATATTGTCATTTTAGAATATCGTTTATATTCTCACTATTTGTGTGTTATCTTAAAAGTACTGGATAAAATACTGATGTACCGTCTTAAATTCATTAGTAAAAATTTTTTAAAAAATCATAAAAAATTAAATATAAAATATTAAAACTAAATATTAAATAATAATCGGAGTCTTTGATTTATTGAAAATTTTAATTTATTGAGCTAATAATTTATTAAAGGATTTAAAAGCTAATCGCTATTGTTATAAAATCATTTATCACTTTGATATTTGGACTTTTCATCTTTGATTATCTTTTCTTTCAAGTCACGCAGCTGCTGAATTTCAACCTTTTTAAAATACTCTTCTTCCATCGCACTTCCACGTATACCAATGCCCTGACCAGCGTTTTGTATGTTTCCACCAGATCCACCACCCTTGCCTTCTCCACATCCTTTCATGTCCATAATGAAAATTCAAGCGTTTATAAGACAATCAAAAAACAATATCTGCAAAATCGTAAATAACTCAAAAACACGTTATTTATTCGAAAGGCGTACTAAGTTTTTAATATACTATCTCAAAGATACGCCATTCCCACTTCTTTTAGTAGAATGGTGTAAAAATAATTACCAAGATGTCAGTGTTTTTACACTGACATCAACATTATTCGAAAGTCAAAAGTAACATTTTACAAAATGCCTAATTAAAGTTGAATTCTGCATCATAACAAAAAAGCTAAACCGCAAAATTTTAAAAATGTATATATTATTATATGCATAATAATATATATTATAAAAATATAAATAATATAAATATATAAATAATATAAATATATTTTTGGTATTAACTATTCAAAACGTAACTTATTAAATAATATCAAAATAAATAATTTTTTAGAATATTACCTAATTAATTAGATAATTTAATTATATAATTAATATTACATAATTAATATTATCTAAGCAATTAATATTAATGCATAAATCGCATTAACATTATCTAAATAATACTTTCTTAAGTAAAGAGTCTTCAATACGTTCTACAACCATATTTGCGTCCCACATAGATGCAACAAGCACTCTAAGATTTGTATCACGGTTATGGAATCCCACTGTCTGCATTTGTTCCAGTTTGGATGCATAAAGTTGTTCTTGAGTTTGGTTTGGTCGTTGATTTGCGGCTGATGTTGATAAGGATGAAGAAGATTTAATAGTTGAAACAACGAAGCAGCATAATCTTGATTTGAATTTTGTAAATTTTGAGAAGCTGTTGTTGCATAAGCTGTTTGTCTATTGTTTGGTGATCGAATAGAATCCACATTAGATGAAGTAGGTTGACTATTCATTTGATTATCGACTAGACCGCTTATATTTGAAGATATCAACTGTGAATATACTTGTGGGGATGTGTCCCTAAGACGAATTAGGTTTTGTAGAATTTGTACAATCGGTCACAATGCTCGAGGATTTGTGTATAGAGCACGAATTAATATTAATTATTAATATTAATTAATTAATTTATAATATATAAATAATATATAAATATATATAAATATATTAATATATAAATATATAAATATATTTATATATATTTATATATAAATATATATAAATAATATATATTGTAAAAATATAAATAATATAAATATATAAATAATATAAATATATTTTTGGTTTTAGCTATTCAAAAGTAACTTGGTAAATAATATTAAAATAAAAAAATTTTATTACCTAATTAATTAGATAATTTAATTATCTAATTAATATTATATCATAATTAATATTATCTAAGCAATTAATATTAATGTATAAACAGCATTAACATTATCTAAATAATTAATATTAATTAATTTATAATATTAATATTATCTAATTATTTAATATTAAATAATTTGGTTAATTATGAAAATATAAAAAATTAATATTATTTATATTTTAATGTATTAAGAATTTGATAAAAAAAACTCTGTATAAAATAGGCATTATCATGTTGTGCCCCAAAGGTGCACCTGGGTTTTTCCTTTCAACGAAAGATGCTGAGCCCGTTTCAGGGCCCACCTAGCTTTCTTCAGGATACGTTTAAGTCTATCCAGGTCTGCTTTTGCGGACCAATTCACTGTAACGGTGAACCTAAGGTATTTTACTCGACTTGTGAAGGTAGGGAGTGGTTCAGATGCAATATGGAGGAGAGCGCAGAGAGTGCTAATCTCTTAAGTTTTTGCTTTGTAGCAGGGGTGCCATGAAAGACGACCACCTGCGATTTAGCTGAGTTTAAAATAAGATTAGATTGGGGTAGCTGGTCTTTTAATCTTTAAAAGAAACGGCTGATGTCAGAAACTACGTCTTTGCACTTGTGTCCAGAGAACAGGGCTGTGGTGTCATCAGCATACACCACAAGACGTTGTTCGCGTTTAAATATTTTGAATAGGTTAATAGAGGCAGCAAGATACAAGATAGGAGAAAGTGGGGATCCTTGAGGTACACCCGTAATAGGGTAGAACTGACGCGCATCAGGGTCGTCTTCATAGTAAAATCGCTTGGTAAACAACAGGATCTCCACTCTGTTCACAATTCTCGCAGGCAACCCGAGGGACCTGAGAGAAGAGATCACAAAGGAAATGGAGATGCGGTCAAATGCAGCAGAAAAGTCAAGGAAACCAACCACAACTAAACGTTGGCTATTCTCTCGACAAAACTGTTCCAATTCACCTACTGCTGAATGGACCGAGCGACCTTTAACGAACCCATAAAAACCTGAAGGGATCAAATTACGTCTACTCAGATAGTCGCGAATTTTACGTACAAGCGCTTTTTCGTAAATCGACACGAGGGCATTTTGAATCGAAATGGGTCGCAGAACTTTAGGGCATGAGCAGGCTTTTTTCTTAGGAATAAAAACACGCTTACTAATATTGATGCCTGCTACATCGGATGGAGAGGCTAAAAGCATTGTTACGATCACCTCTCTTCTCTGATCAGCTGTCAAAAGCTGACAGACTCTAGAAGAAAGTGGAGCGACGGATTTGGAGGTGCCCGGGAATGGACCCCAGGAGTTAAGGATATCCGTAACAAATAGATCCCTACTCCTGAAGTTACACCAAGGCGGGATTGGTTGAGGTGATTGAGTGGCTCCATAGTTGTGTAGGGCTAGTGACTCTTCCAAAACTTTATCAAGGCCTACATTCCCTATCCAACCCAATGCTCTATCCTTCCAGCAAACAAACTTCTCCTTCTTGAAAATCTTCCAAAAGGAAGACTGAGAAGGATTAAGTCGAGCAATACTCGTCCTATCCCTACTCAGCTGGAACCTATATCTAGTGCTCAAGTATTCATTCGAGAGAGCCTGTCTGGCGGAAGCAGAGAGATTAGGAAGGTTCATCAATTTAGCTAGGACCTTGAGTTTTGTCGGAGTGGGATTGTGTAAGCGACCTTTATAGGTAGTCGATAAAATTGCGGTAGCTTGCGAATATAGGTAGGTATTAAATTCGGTAAGACTCTCATTTCCTAATCGGGGAAAGAGTTGGTTTGCCGCCTACAAGAGGGCCACTCTGACCGGATCAAAGTGAAACCTCATTCTAAGCAACGTATCATCCTCAATTCTCCAACGAATTAGGTCATGAGAGGTGGACAATTGTTGGCGCGACTACTCCGTACAGAGAGGTTTAAGCAACCACCTCGAGTGAAGCAGTAGAATGTCGAGGATTGAATTTGTTGATGTGCAATGAAAGGTGGATGCCGGTGGTTTATGAATAAAGTAATCGTTCCTGGCTCTGCGAAGTGCTGCCTTGATCCAACGACCAGTTCTGTCGTTAAAGTCTCCAAGTATCATGTCATAACCGCTATCAATAATACCATCCAGGAGGTCACGGTTCTTGTGAATCTCCCCAGGACGTATGTAGACATTGGCTAGACTGAGGCGTTTACCGTTCTTACCGAGTGAAAATACCAAACAAGACATGGCTGGACACGAGTAGTTAAATAGGAGGGAGGACCTTAAGGAGCACTTAACTAAGGTCAATAGTCCTTAAGAAGAAGAGGAGTGAGGTGGGGTTATGTACGGAGTATAGTGAGAACTGATATGCTTTGGGATAAATCGAGTAATGTCTTGGGGGAGACGGATAGACCGCGTCTTCTGAAGGACTATAACATCTGCATCTCTACCAGATAAAAGTCTAAGGGCAGAAGCACCTCCCGAATTCCACTGAAGGACATTCAGTGAAAAAGGCTCACGAGTTCTCTGCATTGTGATGGATTAGTTGGTTGGGGGATTGCCTACCTAGACAGAGCTAGGTGCAGGAAGGTTATCCTTCTCGCCACTAGCCCCACCCAGGGTCGGTACTTGCCCCTGGGCAATATATTCATTTCCCTCTTTCTTGCTCTTGGGGAGCTTTCCGATCTTGATTGGGGGGACGGGATGGGCCGAGCCTCCACTTTTCTTCGATGCAGGAATAATCGGTGGTGCTGACACTGTAGGATTCGTGTTAACGGCCCCAATGGCCATCAGGATGAAATTTTCTAGCCTCTTGTGTGATGCTTCTATTTTTAGGTCCATCAATTTGGTGATCTCAGAATCTTCCATCCGTTGTGGACCTGCGATGTTTGAATAGGATGTGGATGTTTTTGTTTTGGACGGTCGAACAAATTGAGCTTTAAACGCCTTAAACTTAAGGCAGGACCTGCGCGAAGCCGGATGACTTCCTCCGCAGTTTGTACACGATGGAATGGCCTTGCAGGAGTCGTTGGAAGAAAGGGAAGAACATGTGGCAGATCCACACGAACCACATGTTGGCGTCCGACTGCAACTGGAGGCCCAGTGGTCCCATTTGTGACACTGGCTGCAGTGGGGGTAGGTGAACTCGTCAATGTCCACAATCGAAAAGTGTAGATTAAATCCCATGAAAGGTTTTGATGCTGATTTAGAGAGAATTTTTGCTCTGTCGACAGAGGCGAAACAGAATCCTACCTGTATAGGGTTACAATCCCTACCGAGTAATTGTCGTAGATTGGAAACCTGGAATCTGTCCATAAGTACGTTTTTATCTTCGTCGTCTAACGAGCAAGGAAGGTTATTTATTTTAAATGACGCCAGAATAGGCTTAATAATTATATCCCCTTGGTCTTTGAGATTATTTAAGAAGTCAGAATAAGTAGTTAGTAGGTCTGAAGATAAAGGAGATTTTAATCTCCCCTGGAAAAAGTTTAACTTTGTTGAAAAGAACTCTGTTTTTGTAAATTTAAGCAAAATCTCGTAAAAAAAGTGTTGTATAATTGATCTTTAGCTATAGGTTTCGTAGGCTTAATGATGATTAAGTTCTTCATTTTCGAGATGGGGGGGAAGTTCTTCCCCATCATTCGATGAACACAAAACGTTACTGACCTTAGAAGTTGGAGTTATCGTTGTAGAAGTATTAAAACTCACCATATTCTCTCCTTGGAAATTGTGAAAATATTCATTGGAAATTGTAACCTTTGAAGGCTCCGACTGCATGTTTTGTTCGCCAAATGCTTTACTAAACCCGTTTTTGTGTCATATAGGTGCCTTGATACATGATGCCGTTCGTGATTTCATTTTTGCGTATATCTTCGAAAAACGAATGTTCGTGTGCACGTCGGAGCTTCAAAGGGATTGGTAAGTAACTTTAAAAAGCAACTATGGGTGATGGTGGTCTAATGAATTTGGCTTACGAATCGTTCTTGAAGATATGGCCAACGCTGGACAGTCGTCAGGTGGATACTGTGGATGATCGAGAGGATTTTTCTGAACGTTTGGATCGCGTTCATAAACATTTCTTGTTGGATTTTCTCAATTCGAAGGGTGTTTTGCGTTTTTACATTGACCATGTCGAAGTCAACTTCCAGGGTTCATAGGTTACGATTGTGATGAAGTATTTATCAAGGGAAGTGATGGCACTATATATGTTTATGGAGAAATCAACGTGTGATCTATCGACGATGCAGATGAACGACCTGTAGACTTCTCTGATAACAGAATCGAAACTGAAAGATAGTGTGATGATGCTCTTATTGATAGCATAACTGGAAACAACAGTAATGTAGATTGTGAGGACACCTGAGCATATAGCTCAGAGGTTGACACTGTAGATACCTTCAATATTGTCGGTGTAATTAATGCTCTATAAGATAACAGAAGCAATGCCTGCACCGGTTATGGGATTGACTTCCTTGCGACTATAGCGCTGATGGAGGACGTGGGATCTATCGATGATGCAGATGAACGATCTGAAGACTTGTCTGATAACAGAATCGAAACCGAAAGAGAGTGTGATGATGCTCTTATTAATAGCAAAACGGGATACGACAGTGATCAGGATTGTGAGGACACCTGGGCTTATAGTTCAAAGTTGACACTGTAGATACCTTTAATATTTTCGGTGTAATTGATGTTCTATCAGATAACAGAAGCGATGACTGCAACGGTTATGGCAATGAGTACCTTGCGACTATAGCGCTGATGGAGGACAACAACTATTCTGGAAATTACTACTGCTGTTGTGTGGAAAAAATAATGGTTATAAAAAGGCTTGATGCTTCCGGTTGTGGTTGTTTCTCTGATACAGTAACGTGTTGGAAATTTAAAAGAAAATAATCCTTACTACACAGCAAACTTAGTACAACTAAACTTCTCTGCTAAGTTCCGAAGGTGTCTCATCTGCGATGGCCTTGGCTGCGGTGTGGAGTTCGGAAGCGTAAGTCCTTTAAGAAGACGGGCAGTGGAAGGCTCCTTCAGACTGGAAGAACAAAGCTTTGAAGGAGGTGATGTGTTCGAACAGAAGGGAGGTATGGAGATCATGCGATAAGACCGCTGGCCTCCGTCTGCTAGAATCCTCTTCTTATGTGGTACTAATCCTTCGATTTCTGCTTATATATTCTAATTTTTGACAAAAAAAATTTCACATACAGTTGTATATTTAAAAAATCATTATTATTGTTCGTGATTTTATCGCGAATAAACTATGTGAAATAAGCTATAATGTGGTAATCGAAACAAGGTTATCTACTTTTCATGATGAAATTTGCTTCGAAATATAAAAACATAATGCGAAGTAAGACTTGACTTATCTGCTCCGAACTCTTTTGATATATATTTGCGGGCTCTTTGGAGATTATATTTGCGTATTTAATGCATGTATCCTCAAATTCCACAATAAGTATTAAATCTTGCTTTGAATACAATGAAGTGAAAAAAATCTGGAGAGAATAAATAACATAAAACGAGCGTCACTTATTCCGTAATATTCTCAATGCTAGGTAGATCCGTAACTGAATCTGGAGTTCTATCGAAGAAAATCGCAAAAGTATACAACGCCGCCTATAATGACGAAGCGGCAATGGTATCATTCATGCAAAAATAACATCGTTATATTCACAGGCCTCAATCAGTTGTTCACTACCCTATATATTTTTTAAATCATAAAAAATAAAAAATCAAATTAATAAATCACAGTTTAAGGTGTTGTGCTAGAATTTATATCATCACCCGTTCCGTTTGAAATGGAATTCGAGCATTCCATTCCAATTCGAGAATTGTGGGCCTGGAGAGTTTGGCAATATATGTGGATGTGTGGTCAAAGCAACGGAGACGTAGAAGCACTCGAGCGGTAGAGTTGATGATGTATTGTAGGGCTATGACGATGAATTTTAGAGAATTGGCGAAAAGGCTGATGCAGCAATCGATATTATCGAAGAGAAGCGATGAACGAAGATGCATATAAGAACGAAAGTCGATAAGATGGCGGATACGGCGGATGTCACCGAGAATTAAGTTAGACTAGCATACCTTGTAACGGACCAAGAGTTTAAGGGAAAAGTGATCATCGAAATTAAATCCTAAGAAAGTGAGATTGTGGACTATGGGGATGCTTGATGAGGTAAAAGATACAAAATAGGAGATATGTTAGGTTGACAGGAGAGGATCCACATTATTTTGAATTTGTCTGGGTATAGAACGAGACGAAGATGGGAGAGACGTTTGTAGATAGAAGAAAGACAGTTGGAGGCAGAAATTGGAACATCGTGTATGTGATGGGCGTGTTCATGAGAATATATGAGGATGTCATCGGCGTATTGCATGACGTTAAAGGAGTAAAGTTTGGTACACGGAGAAAGATCGCCAAGTAGAAATAAGAAAACTAGGGGACCTAGGAATGAACCTTGTAGAACCTCGCAGTAAATAGGGATGGGAGGAGATGATGATGAATTTGAACAGACGCGAAAGGAACAGTAGGATAGATATGAGGTACCCCATGCTAAAGAGGAGGAAGAAAAGCCGTAATCATAGCGACGGCGAGAAAGGAAGATGGAATGGTTGACGATGTCGAAGGCGAAGGAGAGCTCGAGGGAGATAAGAACACTATATAGAGCATTGTCACGAGAAATGAGTAGGTCGTTGTAAACGTTCATGCATGCGATTTTTGTGGAGTGATTAGAGCGGAAAGCGGATTGAAAAGGAGGGTACATATTGTATGAAGAAAGATAAACGTTGATCTGTATTAAGATAAGGCGCTCTAAGAGCTTGGAAAGAGTAGGGAGGAGTGAAATGGGGCGATAGCTAGAAAGAAGTGAGTGGTCGAGCGATTGTTTCTAAAGGAGGGGACGAACGATGGCGGATTTCTAGTGTAATGGAAAGATACGACTGCGGATGGACGAGTTAAACAAGGTTGTGAGGATAGGGATATCGATTAGCATATGGATTTAAGAATGGGGGTATGTAGGGGATCAACAGATGAGGTTTTATTGGGCAAGGACATGAAAACAGATAAGACTTCGGCGTGAGACAGAGAGCATATGAAAGAGTTCCGGGATAATGAGGCGAGGCGAGTAGCCGTGAGATGGAATGAAGACGGGGTTGTGAGAGAGCTGCGTGGATACTTTGGTCTGTAGAAATGACGAATAATCATAGGGATTGATGTTGCAAGACGAAGAGGAGCGCAAAGGATTGAGTTGGAAGTATGTCAGAGAGACTTAGAGTTCAATGGAGTGTTGATTTTATGCTGTCAGAAGGAGTTGAATTTGGTACGTAGTAGGTGGAGATGAGACCGGCTAAGAGCAAGATATTAATCACGGAGAGACGAAGTGAGCGAGCGGATATCACGTCTAAGAGAGCGGTGATAGACTCGAAAAGCATGACGGAGTCGACGCTTTGAGAGTATGCATTGGATGTCAAATGTCGACGCTTCGAGAGGATGTGCTACTTGACCCATGTCCACAATTCATTAGATGAAACAAGTGTCCCCTGTGGCACCGTCTTCTATTTGTTATTACATATTGTTGTGGATAACCGTGAATTCCCTTCACCATAAAAGTACATGGCTAACATATCTAGGTACATTAACCTACAACGGACACTATTAACATTCACCGCGAGTAGGCGTTGTGAGTAGCTCAAATTTGAAATATCAGTAAATATTTTGCTACAACGTCGTAGAATACATTCTAAACTGTAAACATCACCCTTAGTAATTGGAAAATTCGCTTGGATACTGTATTTTAAATGAGGACGTACTAGATATTTATATAATAATACGCCAATGCATGAAGGTTATTAGGTGTGAAAAAAAAACATTCTTAATAATGTAAAGTTTCCTCTTAGCTTCAGCACATCTCTGATCAGTGTCAACTCTAGTTCTCAATGTATGATCACACATTATTCCCAAATCCCGAATACCTACAACTGTTTCGATCTCTTGTAATCCCAGCATGTATGAAGATATGTGAAGACCTTCCAAATCGAATGTAAGCACATTTCTATACGTTAATCAATAACCCGGTCTAACAACTCCATTCATAAATTTTATTAACTTCCATCTGAAATTTAACATTGTCAGCTAATGAGTCAATTTTGACCCATATTTTCAAATCATCAACGTACGCAAGATATCCACAATAAATTTTATGCAACAAGGAGTCAACAAAAATTGTAAATAAGATAGACCCCAATACTGTACCTTGGGGAACACCGGTATTCAAATCTCTAGGGTCAGATAGGCTTTCATCAATACGGACATAAAATTGAGGGTCACTGAGGAAATTGCTAACCCAACCAACAACACTGAGGTGAATTCCGTAAGAAATCAATACGTAGTTTAGTAGGGAATGAGGTACTCGATCAAATGCCCGGATGAAGTCAAAGAATATAACATATACACAGTGCCCAGTAGAGATCAAGTCTACCCAAGCCTCACGTGCACTCAAAAGATTTGATAGGCAAGATCTGCCTTTTCGGAAATCATGTTGTGAAGAACTTAGAAGGTTATACGTGCTTAAATAGAAAATTATCCTACTATGCACAATTCGCTTGAATATCTTGCTTACGTGGCTCGTTAAACTAATCGGCCTGTAGTTATCGGGATTTGACCTATCGCCTTTCTTATGAATATGAACAATAATAGCTATTCGCCTGTCATTAGGAACAGTATAAGAATCTAAAGACCTTTGGAATAAATCACAAATCGGCCCCGCGAAATGATTAGTTAATACACGAAGAATAAACGGACATACGCCATCATGACCAGCAGCAGAGAAGAAAGAGATACTTAGCAAGTGTCTTGAAACTTCCTCTTTATTCACAATTATCGGAGTGGACAAACATGAAGTTAATGTAGGAATTTCAAAACTGTTCAAAACAGAAGTGGGTGCGTACAACTTAAATACATTTGCAAATTCATTCACAATATCAAATTGAGAATTGATTAATTTAGAACCTACATTGAGAGATGGAAAACAGCAATTAACTCGCCTACTACGCCGAGCATATGACCAAAATTTCATAGGGTGTATATGAATCGAATTAATTACAGCGGATTCATAGGCACGGCGTTTAGCGATTTGAAGTCGTCGATAAGCATTCCGAGCATCCTTATACAACGGAGCTTTCGTTAAATCCCTTTGACATGCCTTTCGTAAACATGTTTTCTTATAAATTATTTTCAATGGTGCAAATATATCTGTGATGAATAAACATTTTTTGCTTTAATGAGGTCCAACAATCATCAACAGTAGAATGATAACGTAATGAAAAATCAACAGTATTATTCAAATTATCTATAATTTCGTGATTTTTTATTAGCTTTTTTAAATTTATTCATACTCTCAACTAAATATTTGTCAAATAATTATATCGATTACCTGAAAAGTCATCCAATGGGTAATAAAAATAATAAAAAATGGGTCTGCAGGGCTACGTATACAAAGGTATTGCCTATATATAATATAGGTGACTTTAATAAGACATAGCATATGATCCCAAACAATTAATATAAGGCTTTTACACATTTAGTCTGATATAAATTGAACAAGTCGAAGATTTCGATGAACCCTGTAAATAAAGTAAAACAGTTTTTGTAGTAAATACTACAAAACTCGTAAATGTTTATTCAATAAACTAAATATTCAAAATTCGTAAATGTTATATATTTATTAAGATATAAATTTACTCAAATGATACTATTCCGCGTGAATTTCTTGTAATACATATAAGCCCGACGCGAAAGAATGATGAATGCCGTTTCGTCATCACAATGACTCATCAGTGCCAGATCCCTCCCACTACTGGATACAGAGGAGGACTGGCAGACGGGACTCAACGAATGAATCATGTGAATGCTCTAGCACTCTGATGATGTTTCTAGAGATTTTCTAATACATCATTCACATGATTCATTCGTTGATTGCCGTCTGCCAGTCCTCCTCTTCATCCAGTAGTGAGAGGGATCTGGCACTGATGAGTCATTGTGATGACAAAACGGCAGACGTCATTCTTTCGCGTCGGGCTTATATGTATTACATTAAAATATAAATTTTATATTTTTCATAAGCTTTTTATTTAGTATATGATATTTATTTTATATCATATTATTACAAAAAATTATATAAACTTATAATCAGAGAAGCTATAAGTATTTAAGTAAAAATGCTCAATTTTTATTATTAATACATTGATCTTTATTTAATATCGAATATATTACATTCCAACACTATTTCAATTTTGAATTTCATTTTTACTGGTGTGCAATACCTTGTGACACTAATATATTTTCACAATTTTTACATTAATCGTGTACGATCAGCTTATTCACATAAGCTGTCTACAATTTTTGATCGATTCTTGGTGTAAATTTGTCTGATTTATAGCGAATGATCAAATCTCTGTTTACTGCGTGGTTTTCGCAATTACAGGTCTCGTATATCTAGAACGGTTTCCATCCCGCATTGTGATTTGCAATTTTCTCGTGATTTAGATCCTACTAATCGCTTGTAATCAAGGTATTAACGTTATATATCAATATGAGAGAATTGTGTTCTGGACGTGTTAATTTATTCGTATTTTTTAATCATTTTGTGTGTTGCATTATTGTTCCTTGTTATTGTTTTGTAAAAGCTTTAAGTTTTATACGCCTTAATTATATAATTGCGTGTTGTAGAAAAAATTTGGACATCATGACTTGCAGAATAAGTTTCCAACTAAATTTCTGTTAATTGTAGTTTATACGGGCTGAATACGAGTTTTTCAAATTTGGTACTTTCACAAATTTTAATTCTTATGCCAATTTGCATAGTTTTTTTTGTGCAATTAAAAGTCGATGCGGACAATAGTAGGTAATCTCGAGATGAGGTGCTTGAGAAACCATAGTCTTTGCTCAGGAGGACGTCCTCTAGAAAATAAAACTAATCTTGAGATTGCCCAGGCACCTCAAAGGCGTGCCTGAGCATTCCCTCTTAATAACAGACGCTGTGCCCGTTTCAAGGCGTATCAAGCTATCTTCAGGATACTTTTGAATCTACTCAAGTCTGATCCGTCCGACCATTTAACCGTAATGTTAAACCCCTTGTATCTTACTCGATATGTGAAGACTAGGAGTGGTTGATTCTGCAAAATTGAGGTAAGAGCTGAGAGTGCTAGTCTCTTCAATTTTTTCTTTGTCGTAGGACTGACATTAAAGACTACCACCTGCGATTTGGCCGAGTTGTGAAGAAGATTGTATAGGGGTAGCTGGTCATTTAACCTTAAAAGGAAGCGGCTGATGACCGAGACTGCATCTTTGAACCTGCGTCCAGAAATCAGGGATCATCAGCGTATACCACAAGATGGTAATCGCGTTTAAAGGGTTTGCGAAGTACAATGGAGACATGAAGGTATAAGATAGGAGAAAGCGTGGAGCCTTGAGGTACACCTATCCTATCATATAGTATGCTAGTCATCCTGTGACGGCAAACTTTAACAACGATATACGTGTTTCGCTCTAATGGATTTTACCAATTTCGTGACTTTAATAATCATCCATAGACACGTAACACACGCTTAAACGGTGTTTAAAGCTTGAAAAGCAGAACTACCCTTAATCTGAATCATCAGAGATTTACATAAGCTCTGTGCATGGCATGGTGTATTGCAGTTTTATCCATGCATCATGCACTAAATTCCTTTAAATGCTGATTTACATGGACACTTTCAAGTGTACAAATATACAAAATATAATTTGTTGTTACACCTGGCCTGGGACACCAAATGGTGTACTCATAAATAAATCATTATGTTTTCCTCATGAGGAGGCACAAGAACCAGTCAGCATTCTATATATCTTCATCAGACCAAAAGATAGAAACATACTATTCTCGCAATATTCAAAGTCGTTGTGTATACCCAGTCATCCATGTGCGTGACTTCTAAGCTTAATTTATTTTTCCATGTGTCATAATCGCATGACATATCCAAACCATTATAACGTAAATCTTAACATTTCAATTAAAGACAGTTGCACGTTGAATTTTCATATTGATTTTGTCGTCTTTAATATTCTAAAATACCACAAGCAGATTTCGTATGACTCGATTTTTATTTTTTGGTTTAATGTAAGTAACATTCTCCTCGCGGATCTGTACTGAACAGATAAAAATTTAACTCACCTATGTATCATCAAGTTGATTTTTAGGATGAAAAACTTTACTCTATGTGAAAACTAATAGGTCGAGAATTATTGGAGTAGGATTAAAAAAGGGAAATTTTTTATTGATATTTCGCTATTTAGCATCTTCAGAAAATTACTCTGTAATTTTCCGAAGATGCTAACAGAGGTTAGCGAAATATAAAATAAAATTTTCCTTTTTTAATCCAGCTCCAATAATTCTTTATCAATAATTGATCTTATCAATTATTTTAAAACTAATAGGTCATGTCATTGACAAATATATAAATTAAATTGATGTATGTTGTTGTCTTTTCTGTGCTTAATGTCATTTACACTTTGTTATGTGGCAAATGCGTGCCGGCGCACGCTTACATGACCACAACAACAAAAATCTAAATTATGTGTTGATGATGTTGGTAAGGAGGCAGCATTTGAATGTTACAAAGGAGGGAGTGCGGCAAACTTCGAGTGGGAGCTTATTCTAGGCGAGGGGACTGCGACGAGGAAGGATCGGAAACCGTAGTTGTTTTTTGGACTTATCTGGGTTTAAAACGAAAAGAAGGTTAGAAGGTGTAGAACGAGACGTAGATTGGTTAGAGAAACAGTATTTCGAACGATTTCGAATGGTCAAGCAATTGCTATTTAAACAATAAAACCAAAATTGAACACTAGGAACTATTTGCAATTACCGGCCTTATAATCGCATTATTACCTGCAAATATCGCTTTAGATAATCATGAAAGTTAATCATTAAATAGTTATCGAAATACTGAAAAGATTTTAAATTTCTTTGTTCTGAACTTTACGTTCAATTATCTAAATAAACAATTACCCCATCCTGACATTTTCGATTCTTTTTATTGTGTAATACAATAAAGATATTTAGTCTTGTACATTTTGTACACTTTTCCTAAAAGTAAAGAACAAAGATGTAATTATTTGCATATTTATATCTCTTCGTTCATTCAAATTTTCTACATTCAAATTAAAGAGAAAATGCACGAAGAGATTATGGAACATAAAATTAAAAGTACAATACTACTTGGAATTGGAATAGTTTATATTTTTGCATTTTCCACGTTTTATTACCAATTTCAAGGTAAGTCAAATTAATTATCTTCTAATTAATTGAAATAATGATATTCGGAAATTCAAATTTTTAGGTCTTTTTATTATTTATGAAATTGAAAGTTGATTAATTTATACAATTTGTAAATCATGTATATTCACCTTCTTTGAATGTTGAAATAAAATGATCCGAACATAATAAATAATAAATACTTCTTCAATCTTGATATTTCATGCTATATCTAATTAAGATCACCTAATATATGCATTAATAAATAATTAAAAAATAATTAGAATTATAATAATTATCATTACTCAATACTTGTTCATTTGATAAAAATTTATTAGTTGAGATAAAGGAATAAATATAAACTAATTAAAGGAATAAACATAAATAATTAAGGGAATAAATATAAATATGAAATATTTATATTTTTATATTTATTTTTATGTATTAAATATAAACTTAATAAATATAATTTACCGCTTTGAATAGATAAATGTGTTTTTAAACTGGCATTCAGGACATTACGGAATGCGAGAAACATTATAGGACTGTCGCCTTATTCATTATTTCTAATTTAGGCATTAAATATTTGCAAATATTTGAGTTGTTTTTTTTGTTATTTTAGAAATATACAGATCGTTACTCAATACTTGTTCATCTGATAAAATTTATTAGTTGAGATAATTAAAAGAATAAATATAAACTAATTAAAGGAATAATTAAGGTAGTAAATAAGGTATAAAATATTTATATTTTTATCAAACATATAAATATAAAATATAAACTTACTTGTTTTCCAAATAAGTTACATATTTATAAACCTACTTGCGTTGTAAAATATGTAAGAAGAGTATACATGTTTTACTCATTTGTACTACTCTGAATAGATAAATGTGTTTTTAAACGGGTATTCAGGACATTACGGAATGCGAGAAACTTATAACTTTATTAACGAAATGCAGCCGACATGTTAATCTTATGCTGAAATATATCAACAGAAGTTTTATGCTCTAAATCTTAATGAGCTATCTAAATTTACAAAACATTCATTTAATTTTTTAATCATTATTTGTTTCTTAATGTGTATAACTGATATTTCCTTAATTATTTAAGGAAATAAAAATTTAATTATTTATCTCCTTGATTATTATAAATAATAAATACATTATTTCCTTAATGTATTTATCAAACTTTGTAAATCAAAGTTATGTATTTACTTTTATGTACTTAATCGTAATATTAAGATTTCAGTATTTTACTATTTTTACTATATACACATATCAAATCTTATTGAACTAGCCCTACAACATTATTTTTTACCTTTTATCACAATTTGAAAGCTATTTAGATTTTTTTAAATTTAGAATCTAAATATTTTCTTGGTCTCAAAAATTTATTAAGAAAAATAAAATAGATAATTTATTCAATCAATTGGTTATTATGATGATATTTTGTGAAATTCACAAAATATTCACAAAAATCCACAAAATCCAGATAATTTTGTAGCAAAATGATATAAGAACCTAGTTACGAATAACCTTTAAATTATATAAATGTGTATTATATAAGTAAAATATTTTAATATTGTGGAATTTATTATTAATAATAAAAATCCTCTTTTTCAGCATTAATGCTGATTTTTTCTGACTGTTTTTCGGCATGTAGTTTCTTACACAAAGTCTCATATTTCTTACAGCACAGCGAAATAAATTGAGAGCTAATAAATTGAGGTTATTATTGTAATTTTCTTTGAATAACCGGTGGAAAGTTGTGCGAAAGTAATAAATTATTATCTGTTTTGTGATCATTTCATCTTTATTGGTAAAAAATCAGAAGAATATATTTGATCGTAAGTTTACTGATTAAATTATTCTACTAATAATTTAATTATTTTTAATAATATCGTAACTATTATAATCAATAAAATTAGAAGATAAAGCTTGCAATTTGTAAATAATTTTTTTTGTAAATAAATCGCAAATACTTGCATAATGTAAAATTAATTAAAAAATAAATAAACAAATAAAATAAATAAATAATACTGAATGTGAAATTGAAATAATTACATTAAAATAAATTTCAGTTAGATGACTTAAATTATTAATTAATAATTATAATAATAATATTAATTATAATATTATTATAATATGAATTATAATATTAATTATAATTCATTTTGCATAATATTTTATTTATTTAGGCAACTGTTGCTTATACTTAAATTAATTCACAAAATAAATACTTACATCAACAATTGAAGTACAAACCATAATTTAAAATTAAAAGTAAAGAAACATGAGTACAAACGTTTTTCAAGATATTAATATTTTGACTTCAAAATACTGAAGAAAATTTACCTTACAGCCATATAACATCGGATTTTTGTGTCTTAAAACTATAAAATATCGGATTTAATTTAAATATACGAGATTCAGTACCCTTTCCTTTGACATTTAATATATTTGAATTTAATTTACTCAAAATCTATTTAATTTATTCCTTAAATAAATATTTTATGAACCTTAAAATTTAAGTTTATCAGTTTTATCAACATTATTTATAGGATTATACGGATCTCAAGGGATTCAACCACTTAATCAGCGAATAGATAATGGACTACTTGGTATTGCTGGCGAACGTTTGTTGTCTCATGCAAACATCGATTCTATCTACGAAGCAACCAGTTTAATTGGCCTTATCATCGCCATGCTGTCAGTTGCATTTCGTCCAATGCGCAATACATTTTCATTTTCAATAATGTACGCTTGCTACTTAATTTCTCAAAGTGTAAGTACAAATTATACAGATTTATAATTTGTTCATACAAATTATAGGTTGTTCAAACATTTTGCCTAAGTCGATACAAAAATCATCTAAATAATAAAAAAATATTTTTAAATTTATAAATGTATAACTATTGTTTTATCTTATTGTGATCTAGTTGATAAACGAAAGCTAGAAGGTAGCTGGAATATACATCTCAATCTAACCTGTTATATTATTAAGTTATTTCGATAAACATGTTATATTTTCATATAAGTTGTTATAAGTTTAATATAAGTTTATAACAACTTATAGTTTCATATAAGTTTTTACCAGTTGTTATATTGATAAGGAAATTAATCATTGTCTGTTTAACTAATTTTAATAAATAATACAATTAAAAAATAATTATATTTATTAATTATGTTTATAATTAATAAATAATTTTTGTAAATTTACAAAAAAAATTAAATTATAAATTTTTGTAATTTTACTGGAATTTTAATTTCTAAAAAATAATTGAATTAGTAAATTCAAAATTTATTCAATTATTAATTTAAATTTTAATTAATATTCACAAATTATAAATTAATAAATAAATGGTAATATTAATGATTTAATTTAAAAATTTCAGTTGAGTGATCTGATTTGGTCAGTTATCTTTTATACAAGAAATTGGAGTATTTAATGTTTTATAAACATGAAAAACTTTGTTTAATTTTGATGAACAAATATTAATTAATGCATATATTAAACAATAATTTTTTTAATTAAATTGTTGAAAGTTGATGAACAAATTTCAGTTGAGGTTTATTTGTTCAATTTAATTATCTTTAATCGTTTCATTTGTTCATTAGAGTTTATGAACAAAACAGCACAAATAGTGACATTTAAATATCACTTTTCAAAGGTTTATGTTAAACCAATTTACATTTTAAACTCCAAATTATAAATAAAATGTTTTTTTTTATTTATTTTAGAGCAAATTAAGAAGAACTAATATATTTATATTTGTCAATAGCCGCTTCTATTGACATCACCATGAAAACAATTTGTTTACAATTGAACAAATTTAGCAATCATTAAATCAAAATGAAAATTTTTTAAATTATTATTATTTAATTTAATTTTATTGCCATCAAACACAAATGTTCTATTTTTGGAATTTTAAAGCAGTATTAATCGAAACATATTTTTTGATAGTAACTTCTAGATTTATCAGAAAAACAAAAAATTTGTTCATAAAATTTTTTGGATGTTTATTTTTGTTCAATTTAATAGTTTAATCTGTTCGTAAGAGCTTATGAACAAATTGTGTTATGCTTTTATTATCAGCGACATATAAAAATAAATTTATATTTTGATTGATCTTCTTCCAAAAATCCAAATATTCAGTATCTTAAAATTGTTAATATATTAAGTGGTAGAGATCTCAAGATTGAATAAATCCACGTACGATATTAAAAGAAATATTTACTGTTAAGATATTTCTCTTTTATTTACTTTTTCTATTCTAGCCTCGTATTATGTGCTTGTCTAATCAATGGTATAATATATATACTGGAGATTTATATTAAAAATTTATATTTACAAGGGATATGCTTTTACTTGAATCCGGATTTCTTACGATACTTCTATCATGTCGGCTATTTGACATTAAGCCTGTTATGTTTTTATTTCGTTGGTTAACATTTCGGTTCATTTTCTCATCGGGATCTATGACTTTATTAAACAGATGTCCTCTATGGTGGTCTTTACAAGGTAATTTCATACGGAATTATGATATTTTTAATTCTACTATCCTGCAACATTTTCTTTATTTTATCATACTATAAATGGTAATGACTAATTTGAATTAGATTTGGGCAGATTTATCTCTCAGTTGACAAGTTACGTGTTTATTGTTATACATTTCAATGTATTTAATTGATAAACATGTAAATGATTAAATAAATCTATTTTGCTCTAACATTGGCATTTATGTAATTATCTGATTCTATCAATATGCCTTCAAATTAAAGAATACTGTTGTCTGTGTTGCACTGTTTTGTCTGTTTGATATACTTTATTTTACATTTAATAATTGTTATAATTTTTATTTTTAATATTTAAGTATTTTAATTTTCAAGCAGTACAGCATAGCATCATGAATTTAATATTCGTAAATTTACAATCATATTAGAATATATCAGTTTGCAATTAATATTTTAATTTGAAATATTTTCATATTTATTTCATTAAAATTAGATATAATATACGTAAAATATTTATTTGTATAATTGAAAACTGATATATTGTCAAAATAGGGTTATGCCTATTGAGAATGAAGCTATCATTTTTCGATCTTTTATTTAGAAAACAAAATTGCCAAATTGATCTATAATAATTACTTAAATATTACTGTATTTTATAAATTATATTTACAAATTTTATTTTTGTTAAAAATTCCTAAACAACAATTAAAATCAAATACTGAAAAATATTAATATTTGTTTATTAAATTTATTTAGCATCGACGGCTATTATGAAGACGTGATAAATAACTAACTTAATCATATTTTTATTTCGAAGACTTAAAGTTTTTTCTTCAAAGTTTAATTTTTTAAAAGTTTAAGTTTTATAAAGCTTTTAGTACAAATCGTTTTTATGCCTTTAAATTATTTACAATTTAGGTTTACAGAATCATTATCAAAATCAGTGCCTTCCAACTGTGCTATCGTACTTTGTACATAAATTACCCTTAATAGTTCATAAGTTTTCAGAAGCAATATTTCTAATAATAAGTATTGGTTTTTCATGGCCACTTATTTTACCGTTCAGAAGACTACGAAATGTTTCGTTTTTATCAATAGTAAGTGTAATCAATTTTTAACATTCTCTGTAAATTCTGGTTTTTGGAGTAACAAAGTTTCCGCATTTGTTCAGGTCAACGCTCTTTAAATATAAGGCACATGTATTTTTAACTAAATATTAGCCTTAGCAAAGAATATTTCTTTATAAGTAATATGTTAATAAATTATTGTTATAAATAAAATACGTTTTAGAATGTAAATTATTAGTTGCAGCTACATAGATAGGCTCTACTACGCAAGACGAGGCGGTACGATTGGACATTGGTTGTTCTGCAGAGCAATTGATGTCAGCGAACGTTTTTAAAAGTCACCACCATAAACACCACTTCTCAACTGCTACCGAAAATATGAAGCAAAAACTTGTTGCTCTTAAGGGTTTAGTAAGATTCAATGATGATATTTACATTTTTAAATAATATTATTTTTTAATATTATTTTAATATTTAAGAATGCAAATAAATAAATAAATGATTCTTTTAAATAACAAAATAATGTTAAGTACATCAACAAGGGCATCAAAAAAATTAAGTCATCTTATAAATTCATCTTTCTAGAAGTCTTCATCACTTCTTCATCGCCTCAGATCTAGGGGGATCTGATCCCCCCCAACCGATTCAACACGCCGCTTTCAGACTGAACTACTCGGGGTCTTCCATCCCCCCGAAGAGTCCAGTCGAGGCGGACTATGCTGGGTAAACGAGAGACGAGAAGCTTAAGAAACCTTAGCCTTTGCTCTGGGGGACGTCCTCTCGAAACGATTGCTAATCCCGAGATAGCCCGAGTGCCCCAAAGGCGCACCTGGGTTTCCCTTTCAATGACAGATGCTGGGACCGTTTCAGGGCCCAACTAGCTTTCTTCAGGATACGTTTAAGTCTATTCAGGTCAGCTTTCGCCGACCAGTTCACCGTAGTGATGAACCCCAGGTATTTTACTCGACTTGTGAAGGTGGGGAGTGGATCAGAGGCAAATATGGAGGAGAGCGTACAGAGTGCTGGTATCTTAAGTTTTTTCTTTATTGCAGGGGTGCCATGAAAGCCGACCACCTGCGATTTTGCGGAGTTTAAAACAAGATTGGATTTGGGTAATTGGTCTTTTAATCTTAAAAAGAAGCGGCTGATGTCAGAGACTACGTCTTTACACATGTGTCCAGTTAACAGGGCTGTGGTGTCATCAGCATACCGCACTAGACGTTGTTCGCGTTTAAATATTTTGAATAGGTTAATGGAAGCAGCAAGATACAAGATTGGGGAAAGTCAGAACCTTGATGCACATCTGTAATAGGGTAGAACTGACGCGCATCATGGTCGTCTTCATAGTAAAATTGCTTGGTGCACAGCAGGATCTCAATTCTGTTCGCAATTCTCACAGGCAACCCGAGGGACCTGAGAGAAGAGATTACCAACATATTCGCAATGCTATGTTTGAATCATTACGAAAATTAATATCGATAATTAATATTTGTAATATAATGATATATTTATTATATTTATATTTCAAAATATAATGTTAAGCTTTAATGTAAAGTTGTATATTTTTATTGTATAGAGATGAGTTAGTTGTTTTCAACATTTGCATCTCTTAATCTCACTTGGTAACTCAAGTTTCTATTTATACAAACAATGTATCTCACACAAAACAAACCAACCTAAAATTTCTACTTATTTATTTCACATTCAATTTCATTTTTTCAATTTTATTTTGGGCAGTTTAATTATATATTTATTTTAATTTATAGTAAATATATAATAATATAATATTATAATATATAATATTATAATATAATTTATAATATTTTGCATATTTTACAGTTTTTTAATTAAAAACCGTAATTTAAGAGTATTTCGTACTATACATATTTTTTAATTTGAAAACATTTATGGTAACTCTTAAATTAAAATTTCAATTTAATTTACAAATTAATAATATTAAACTATCTCGTAAAAAATTTAAATATTTAACTAATAAATATTTAAATATTTAACTTTTTCAAAAAATGCTTCCAAATCGAAGAATTTTAAATATAAAAAGATAGCATTTCTTTCAAAAAGAATATTTGAAGGCGATTTTTAGTTTTAAATGATTTTAATAGATATTATTATTATAAATAATATATAAATTATTTTGTTAAATTATTTACATGAGTGAATTTGATATGATCAATAGAGGATCGTGTCTTAAAACCTGTTATCACCACAAACAAAGTATCTCAAAGAGTTTTATATTTTAGGCGTTACTTCAATTCGCTTTATTTCTAACAACAAATCACAGCTTCAGCAATTTCCTTGTCACGTTAATTGGATATTCAACTCTAAGTTCAAATTTTAGTCGTAAGATCGGTAAGAGATCGTGAATTTTATTTTTGTGTTTGAGTAATTTTTGAATTTTGATAAATCAAGAATCAAAATGTAAAATTTAAGAAAGCAGTGAATTCGCATATTTTAGATATTGATTATCAAAATACTATAAGCATCTACATGATGGATTTATACCAAATATATCGTTATTTAGGTATATTTAAACGAATGTTGTTTGAATTATTAATTTCTGCTAATTATTCGCTAGTCATCCTCCAAATATTATATGGATTGACTATAATCATTTTAGCTTTTTTCTTAAAGATAGCAAACCCTGCCAAGCAGAACAAATGCTAAAAAATAAGTCTGTTTCTTAATTTTTTTGCGATTAATCATTGATAAAATAATTTGCCAATTATTTTATTTTATAAACTATAAATGTACACTCTCCAGGAGTGCATCAACCCCATTCGCTAAGGAGTAATACGTCATTATTATCAACGTGGTTAGTATTGACTTGTCATTAAGTGAGACGTCTTATATTAAAGTGATATTCGTTAATAATAACTGCTTGCAGCTCCTCTGTATCTAAACATTAAGTATATCGGATAGAGCGTATCGGTTTGTTTAAGCAATTACAAAGCAATACTCGTAAATCATTAGCCGCGAACTTAATAGCAGGTCACATTAAAATATAGATAAGTACCATTCTGCCTTAGTGAACGATTAAAGTTCATTCCAGACATGTTCCTTAGCTACTAGCCTTTTGATTGCCTTAATGTCAATATTCGAATTGAATGTAGCGTATACAACTTTAGGAACGAAGTCATGTGAACTCGTTGTGTTGATGACATGATATTATAAGTACCGACATTATTTTCCACTTTGTCGATTCGTTCTTTTATATTTTGTTTGCGAGAAAATGGATTACCACCGAATGATTATTGCTCATTATATGTCAGAGCGCACACTGATTGGTCGTTCCCCTTTAATAAATCAGTTGACGTTTATGACCACTGCCATTTTGGACTGTGAAACTACCAACATTTGTTTGTTCTAAACACTTAATCGATAGCTTTGAAATGTACAGTCAAGCGCCGGCTTATGTCCTTTTCCGATTCTTCGAGTATCAGACAGTTCAACGCATTAGCTAATGCAACCTTATTATCTTCATAGTCACATTTGTTCACGTACGACGAGACTACTGTCAACACAGATAGTGAACAGCAAAGAATCTAGCAAGTCCTTCTGCTCTACACCACACTTAATGGCAATAAGTTCAAATTTTATGAATTTGTACGTCAGATAATTCAGCAAAATTACGGAGGATAAAGTGATCGGTCGTCTTGATTATATTTTTGGAAGCAGGAATGAGTAATTTTTATGAAATTAGTACATGTATAGACGTGCAAGAAAAATGCGATCTTCGCAATAAAACAAAATTTACAAAGTCAATTCATCGATATTCTGAAACTGATTAGTTTTCTAGTTTTGATCTATTTTTTGGTCTATTATTTTACTTGAATGTCTCACTAAATTTCAGTATGTGATGATTTAGTTGTGCATTTTAAATTTATACAAACAATTTCTTAATTAAAGTGAAATGCCCGATATCTGACCCGGTTCATGCGTTTTTGATAAGATTTAGAAAACTTATTATCTGTGATGGAATACTTATTTCTTTTTTAAATGAGTATCATAAATTTCAGGCTTATCCCTTATTTAATGTTAAATATTATAAATTCAGATTTCAGTTTGCCACTCTGAATTAAATTTGAATGTAATTTTACAGAAATATTTGGGAGGTTATAGCAATTGAAATTACGAAAGTTAGCTCTGGAAATACATAAATATAATAAGAAGCAAGACAGATGAATATAAAGTAGTAGTCATTTACTTAAATTAAATTCCAAGATACTTGAAAGATACAACATCCAATATAACACACTAATAATATTTTCTAATTTACGCAAGGCTTAATTAAATCTTGGTCGTAATCGACATGATTACGAACTTGTGACTCAAGAATCAGTACCGAAACTGGGACTACTTTGTAGTCTATCAGTGAAGTCATTGATGGAATGATATTTTTTGTCATGATAACGCCCAAAAGTTAAAATTTAAAATTTATTTTCAGAAACGTATTTTTATTAGTATAAATAATCAACTGAAATTTTTGAATTTAAAGCAATTTCGTGGATTTTCTGAATTTATTCGTTTTATTAAGTTTTTTAAATAAAAATCTAAAATCGCTTAATAAAATGTTATTAGTTTCATATTAAACTGTTCTATTTGCTAAATAATTAATATCTTATAAATTAAGATATAATATATAATATATATATGTATTAATATATCTTATATATTATATCAATTATATTAAATTATTAGTTCAATTTTACCTTATATTTTGAGATGAAAATCCTGTTTTTGCTTTATAGAAACCGAATGCTATATTTTTAATAAAATTAAGCAAACTTTCAGCTATAATATCACTATCAGTAGACGATTTTAATGAAATAAAAGGAATTTTAATTTACATTTAAATTAATATCTTTATAATTAATGATTTATTTAATAGCTAACTTTTTTTGCTATTTTAGACGTTTCCTTATACAGCCAATTTATTAAAATTACCAAGAACTTATTGTCATATTTTATCATCCCGCTCGGTTTGATTGTTATTTGTATTTTACATTGGTTTGGACTTACTATCGATTACGCAAATAAAGAAATTGATTTGTCGATCAGTAAGTTTTAATTTAATTTTGCCCTTACAATTTATCTTTATCTTTTACAATTTATTCTATTTTACAATTAAAAGAAAGAACTCTCATTTGAAATAGAAGCCTATCCTGATTTGTTGAGATAACCGAACTCTGCAGAACTCTGAATGTTCGTGCAGAAATTAGAGCTCGCTATATAATGAGCACGCTCGCTCAGCGTGCTCATTTAAAAATGATAATTGTTTTCTATTATGTGTTTTGTAGCACTATCTCGCGTTCGGCCATACTTAATATAGCTGCATATGTTATTTTGTATTTTGCTCTTTCAGTTTCTCCTACATATTGTCTTTAACACAATTTGCAGGTCATTAGATACAACGCCCCTTCAAATTTAAAACACAAGTTATACGTCCCCTTGTAGATCGATCCGGTGATAGTACTCGCGAAGCTGCTTGTTGTTTCCATCGTTGTTCATTATACACATCTTTTATTTTGGCACGGTTTTGAGATACTTATAGAAGTGTTGTTTCTGACTATTCACTTTGGAATGAATAAGCATTTGTTTTAGAGTACTTGCATTTGAACAGTATATTATCGGTTGAACGTTGTTATCTTTTAATAAATCGTTCGATTTCGATACACATATTGCGGATCCTGAGCGATGTTCCCCCCTAAATGTAAACATTCGAATGATAAAGCACGTCTGTGCTTTTCATTTAGTGATCTTGTAATCTCACCGTGATTATATTAATTTTTCAAATCCATACTTAATTGCACTGTAGCTTCTTCAAACAATAGATAAGTGTTACAAATCTTTTTAATTCTTAGAAACTCATTAAATATAATGATTCTCTTTATCTATGGGCTATAACCGCTTCTAACATGCCATGACCGCTTCTTATAAATACTGGAACGAAATCAGGTTTTCGGTAAAGTGTGGTAATCCATTTGTTAATATTGCTTATGTTAACATGAATGTTTTCGGACAATCCTTGGTAACATGTGAATTTTGTAGTTGAGTTGTTATTAAGGTAATCAACAAACTCTTAAAGTTTTTTTTACCTTGTGGCAACACTAAGATGGCATTGTCGATATACCTTCGCCACCAAATTGTTTTTTTTTGTAATCATTTTCGATTAGGTGTTTTTTGAATCTGGCCATAAATAGATTAGCAAACGCGGGTGCCGTAGATGTCCCTTAGTCGTACCGGATCGTCCACCTGTTGTCAATATCAATCGTCAAGAGTGAACACATTTTCTTTAAACACAGTATACATAAAATCTTTTATTTTCTTCGTTTCTTTGTCTGTTAAGTTGCTTTGATTGAGTGCATCGGTGCATGCTTGTATACCTTATATTCTATGTATGAACGAGGAATTCAAAGCATACCCTTTTATGGATGTAGAATTCTACAGTTCCCAATTCTCAAGAATTGGGAACTGTAGCAAACAAAGATCTTTTAAATATATTCTTTAAAATGTATTTATCTTGCAGTTAGTAATATGTTGTTAGTTTTTGCATAATTTTTAAAATTAAAAAATTATTTAATTAATTTATATTTTGCAAAATATATGAGATGTAATTTCGTACACTATTTTCCTGATTTTAGAATTTTCTTATTATCACTTCTTTGAATTTGTCAATTATGCCGTAATATTGAGTTGCATAATTGGATATATCCATCTCCTCTATATATTTATCATATCGTTTAACAGGTAACATTACAATTTGCCCCCAAGTTTTATATCTTTTAATATTTAGATCGATTATAAATTCGAGAGGAAGTTTCGGAACTACAATAGCGTTTTACCGACAAACCTATCGATTAGCATTTAAGAATAATATTATTTACAATATAAGCTAGAGTTTATAATTTCATGTCATAGCAGGGTTAAATAATTTACAAATTTACATAATTTATAATCTAATTTTTAATTTTTATAATATAATATTTAAATTAGATTATAAATAATCTAATTTAATATCAAATTAACATAATCTAAATAATCGACAATCTTTCCAAATTGTTAAATTTAATAAATTACAAAAGCTATGAGTTTATTATGTCCATTTCTATCTTTCAAAATTACATGATTTTTATTAATGAAATATTTAATTAAAATACCGTGATCTACTTTAATTCTTAGATAATTTATAAGATTTATCATGCAGAAGTAAAATGGATTTACCACCATAGCAGACCCAATACACTTGAATTTAGTGTAAAAATAGTCATGCATCTTCAGAATTATGAACGATTTTTGATCAAATTTTTGATCGGGTCTGCAATATTGTCACCTCGAATTAGTTTATTTATAATAAAATTAATTAAACAAGTGGTTTCATAAACACAAGATTCATATCGTTCTTTATTTTACTTTCAATTTAATTTAATTAAAAATTAAGTTCAGAATCACATTTTATCAATTCGCTTATTTTTATCCGAATTAATGTTTTGTTACTAAAACGATTAATCATCACTAAAACGATTCTCGTAATTTTCACTGCAACTGTTCGAAAATTAATACAGCGAATAAGCTCGAGATTAATAAATATATTAGAATTTAAAATTAAATCTAAAATGAAATTAGTTTTTCGTAATTTTGTATGCTATAAATTTGTTTATGTCATTTCATGGCTAAATATATAGCGAATGTTATATGACATAACAATATTAAATTGTTATATTAATAACAATTTAGTATTGTTAATATTGTTTTTTAAAGAAGAAAAGCTTTATTTACAAAGGGAATTTAACCCAAATATCATTATGTTTGAATTTCATGATACGGGGCGTGTGCTTTAGCTAAGGCTCCTGTTGCTCGAGGCGGACGGCCTTTCCACTTGAAGAATGGTAACCCCGGATGCATATCGACGCCGCGCGGCATACTGCAACACCGATTTCACGTGTAATGCGAGTCAAGCACTGTGTGTATGTCGTTTGGTCAGACCTCTGCGCCTGCAGAAAGGCGATTCGGCGCAACACAGCACGAGAGCGTTCACTCAATCCGCCGTTTGTCGAAGCGATAAAGGGTACAAATGTGCCTCTTGCAATCTGTTAAACCCGTTCCTCATATTTAAACTTCTTTCTTGCTTCGTGGAAGTTGAACGCGCTGGACGTGCTTGTACGGTAAGATTCGGCAAGGTTGTTGAAAATGCTGACGTCTATATACGTCCGCTCGAATCTATCGGGAAACAGTCCAGTACAGACGATATCCACTCGTGCGTCAAGATCTCTTGTCGTTGGTGAAGACGTGATCCACGCTGGGACTATCGAGTACAGGGTCGATCCCTACACCATGACAAACAGTCGTTAGATTTCGGCAAGGATATCACGAACGATATTGTGACGAAAAATCTGCAACCCTCCACGCCGACATGAAAGGAGATGCTTCAAGCATGCAGGAGTATTGCATATGCATCTCGTGGGCATGTCAGTCGGTTCCCAAGCATACCGCACAGCCATACTATCTCTGAATTCACGTGGAAGAATATGGAAATTTTCACGAACCGGGGGCACAATGGAAAGCCATGACGATGCACCATAAACGGACGCGTGTGCAAGGGCTTCCTGTGAGATTTCGTTCAAGTTCGACTTCGCGTAATTAAAGCGGTCAATTGCGGCTGTCTTTCTTTCAGCAGTAATCCGCTCGCCGATCTTTTGCTGTTCGGTTCTGAGAAACCTTGGCAATCTGACGTGAATGACGAGCACATTCTCTCAGAAGAGCTGAATTCCAGGTCCTTCACGAACAGAGGGTCAATGATCCCGATGCCTCCTTCTCGTATGGGACTGGTGAGTACCTTAACCCAATCTTCTGAAAGGTCCTGCTTTGCCATTTCCTTTAAGAATCTACCGGTAATAGCATCCCGCAAAGGTACAAGTTCGTCATCGGAGCAACTCGTTGTGCGTAAGAAGTGTGTCCACTTCCATTGCAATGACTTGGTCAATCCGATGTAAGAAATATGCGGGTCTACAGAGCATATCTATGTGAGCCGGTCTGTCAGATAAACGTCATCTTCAATTCGCTCTCTGGTCGATTCTTTCATGAACGCACTTGATCCAATGAATGAGCCGAGAATCTTAACACCATCGTGCCTTATGTCGACACCTGCAAACTTTGATTGATCTACTGTCATCGTTTCGTGCAGAAGAAGAGCAGATTTGGCTGGTTTAACATGATAGCCATAATCAGGTCCGTGCTGTTGTAGGATATTAAGTACTTTCTCAAGCATCGATGTGGGGCCGAGGAAGTTCGCATCGTCTGCAAACCACCGTTGAACAACACCAGGACATTGATCCCTTATCATCCTTATAAGAGGCAGAGAAGCCATTCCGAAGATGGCCATTGCTAAGGGGTCGCCTTGAGTCACACCCACCTTCGAGTGGAGAGAACAACCTTCCAAAATAAGACGAGCATCGACAGAATAGATGTTTTGGAAAGTTTGCGCCAATGACGGACATAAATGCGACATGTTATGAAGAGCTACTCGGCGGTTTAAGCTGTTAAAAGCGTTGGAGGCGTCGACACACAGTAAGCCAAATTCTGGATTGTTGTGGAAGTTATTGCGTAGAGAGTGTATACAAAAGTCCACACCACTCCGTTGTGAGGCACATAGTTGCTCTAATCCAGCGATGTCTTGCAAATCCGTTTTTATATGTTGCAAAATCGCTTTGCAGACAATCCGTCTACCGACTTCGGCTATTCCAATCGGTCGAATACCTCCAGTCTTTTTCGGGATGGCCACAAGTCGGCAAGCTACGAAAGCATTAATAGTATTAGGCGAGACTTTTTCAGAAGCGATTTTGACTGCTAGAGCGGCAAGAGCTTCAGCAAGCTTTTTAGAATGAGTGCCGAAAGCCGTGAGCATGCGTTTCCACATAAGCGCATCCACGCCGGATGGGCATGCTGTGCCAAATGTGGAGTGGGACGCTTTTACGATGTCGCTTGCGTCAATTGCAAGGAATGTAGACGGATGGTGAGGAACCGTACCCATCATGGGAGCATGCAGAAGTGCTTCCGGCTTTGCCTCTGCTGCTTCATGATGTAACCTCTGTAGGAGATTCTTTACTGTAAAACCATCAATCAATGTGTCTGCACGAAGGGTTCCAGAAGTTTGAATGCCAGATAGTAGGGATGTTGCAGCGCTTAAACGGCCTTTCTTCACAAGATTGCAGTATCTGGTTTTCCATTCAGTATTTTTACCATCGTATTTATTCAAATCAGCTCGGGCCTGCAGGCATCTCGCTTCGTCAAAGAGGGCATTAAAATCGTTATTTCTCCAAAGATCCAGCCTACGTTCCATAGCTTTTTGTATGATCGCCGTTTTACGACTTTCGATTCTCTGAAGCACACAACGAGAGAGCACGGTTGCCGCCTCAAGCGCAGAGCAGGATTGAAAGTGCAAAGATCAGCCATGATGCCCACAAATTCGTTCGTAGCATTACAGCGAGGTGGATCCAAGAGCGCTGGGGGCCAAGTGATAACGATTTCGTAGATATCGTGAAGCGTTAATTGGCGCGCGGTAGACTCAACCTGGTTATGGACAACATCGCTTTCCCGCGGTATGTCCAATGCAATTAATGGATGTACTCGTTCGACTGGCGCAGCAGCGGAATTAGATAGCATTTGTGCAATAGAGTTATGACTTGTAGGTTAGTTAATTGACGATTGATTTCTACATTTCTTGGCTCGGCAATTGACACATGCTTTTCCTGATTTTGCGCACTTACACCCTTTGCAAACAGCTGCGGGACCATTGCAAGAGCAGCATAATCGTTGGACCGAAGGTTTGCCGCGAACCATGATTTGTAATGATATTTATGTTGTAAAACGTTGGAACGCCGCTTCGTGCGCTCTCAGGCGGTTTCGTGCGCTCTCAGGCGGCTTCGTGCGCGTTGGAGTTGTAAGTATTTAGTAGTTTGTAATTAGTGTAGTGTAAGTAATGTATTTACTTTAGATCTCAAATGTGTGTTTAAGCTGTTTAAATTTTTGTTCTGAAAAATAATTGTTAATATTGTTATAACAATATTAACAATTATTAAATATGAAATAGCGAATGTTATCTCAGTAGCTGAACATTTATTTTATTAGTCAAATAGTTAATAAGTCAAAAATTAATAATTAATATAAATTAGTATAATTAAATTAGTTTATTATTAAATAAAAAATTTAATTATTCAAATAATTAAATAATAAAAGAAAAAAATGCATTTTTTCATAAATAATTATAAATAATGAATAGTTGTTATTAATATAAATTGTTAGAAATATAAATAAAATAATATAAATAAAATAATGCTAAATAAAGAATAATTAAATAATTATTAATAATTAATATTTGTAAAAGTCAAATATTATAAGTCAAAAATTAATAATTAATATAAATTAGTTATTATTAAATTGGTTTATTATTATATAAGTTATTATAAAAATTTAAATAATTAAATAATTAATAATTATAAATAATATATAATTGTTATTTATATAAATTGTTAGAAATATAAATTAAATGATAATTTATATTATTTATAAAAAATACTGTTGAATAAAAGAATAATTAAATAATTATTAATAATTATTAATAATTAATATTTGTAAAAGTCAAATATAATAAGTCAAAAATTAATAATTAATATAAATTAGTTATTATTAAATTGGTTCAATGATACAAATATCAATGATACAAATATAATGTTCAAATTGACTTTGTCACATAAATAGACATCTTGTAAATATTTAATTATAATAAAATTAAATAGTAATTTTAATAGTTTATAAAACGTACACACATGAAATTAAGTGCCTTATGATAAAGTCAATTTGTCTGTAATGTGCTCGAAATGCTAATCCGAGGGATTGTCGAGCATCGCTGTCTTGTGTCATCCTTGATATGTACCTCTATTTTTATTTTGACACTTGTAAGGGGAATTTCATTGTGCGTTTGATCGTAAATATTCTGTTCTAGCCGAGCATGCAGCATATCAGCTCGACGCTTTCGCTCTACATACCTAAATCAGTTAACAATGTTCGCCATGAACTATCCGGATTAAAAATATCCAATGAATACGGCGTTTTTCTCGAGTAAGTAACTTTATTTTTGAATATTTAGATGACGGTGTTGTATTTACAGTATTTTAGTTATTTATTTTTGATCTATTATAACAACCTGCCATATCGATACCATGTAATAATCGGCAATTGCAAAATGAACTAAAATTTACAAAGATTTACAAAATATTCACAAAATTTTACAAAATATTTTGAAATTTTACAAAATTTTAATTTGTTCATACAAATCAATCTTTAATTTGTACTTAAATTCGGTTTGACTGAACTTTTCGAAATGCAAAATCGTTGCATAGTATGATCCTTGCGTTCCATTAAACATTAAATTTCTGTCAAGTCTATTGGCGCGTTTCTATTACTTGATACCGAACCTTGGTTGTTGGTATGATCTTTTAAACTGCTGTATAATATCCATACATTAACCAAGCGTTCATGTACTTCTTTGAACAAAACTTTGCAATTTGATACTCAATTTCAATTCATAAAATTAAATCTGGCAAATTAAAATAAAATTAAGCATAAAGTCTAATGTTCACTACATTTCATAAAAATAATTTCGTACCAATTCTTTTATAATTTCTTGTAAATCTTCTACAAACAAAGTACTGTGTAGAAACTAATGAATATAGTTACATATCTGCAACTTTCAAAACAAAAAGTTCCAAATTAAAGTAATTGCTTATTCGGATAAGCAATTATTAAAGTACAGCGCAAAGAAATTAATAATTCGGCAACTGTTTGATGGTATCTTCAGGGTTTTCTAAAACAATAATTTAAAGCTTACTGAATTCGTTATAATTTCAGTAGTTCAAAATAAATCTGAGCGTATAATTTTGGTTTTATTGTTGGAACATCAATTGCTTCTTACAATTGATCGATTTCAACAATTACATTCGGATAGAATGATTTTTACATTCCATCCGAATGTAATGTTAAAGTTTATTGCATGGCCAATGTAGAGGGCATGAACCTCCAATTCTGATTTTATGTAGTCGTGAGCTTTTTTTTACACGAGTTATGATCTTTCTACTTGTTTGCTTAATGTAACAACTATCACATTAAGTACAATCAATTTCATAAACCTTGTCAAATTCCTACAACTTGCGTCGTAATGGCATTATAACTAAAAAATTATATGAGAAGCATTTTCCCTTGCAAATTAGTTCGATTGAGAGAAGTGAAGTTGAAATTATTTACTTAATATTTGGCTTAGATTTGTCTGTGAGTTTATAAATGCGGGAGAAATGAAAAGAAAAACATTTTTAACTGCTTCGTTCTTAATTGTGCTATATGTACTTTTGTTTGTATCTAAAAATATGAATATCATTATGAATGATTAGATTTGGAATTGAAATATTTAATTTTTACTGTTGAGAGCTGCAAACTAGGATTAATTATAACATAAAAGCCACAAAAAAGTTAATTTCAGTATTCAATCAAGGAATATCGGTTTCAGCATACGATAAACTTTATATTTTCAAATTTTAACTGAAACTTCGCAAATAGAAAACGGTTAAAACTTATAAATAGTGTATGTTAATAAATCAGATCAGCTAACGTATTTTACACAATATAAAAATTATATTTTTTAAAAATAATTATAAATAAATTAAATAATTAATAAAATAGTGATAATAATTAATAAATAATTAGTAAATAATTAATAAATAATTATATAAGAATTTATATAATTAATATTTATAGGAAATTAGAATTTAAAATATTTTTTTTGAATTGACTAATAAATTCAGCTGGTGTTATATCAGCTTAATAAATAACAGCTCAATAAATAATATCATGTTTCGACCCTTATTCCTCGACCTAACATAGAATCGGTCTAAATAAATGTCCAATCCTATTTTGTTGATTTATATATACGGTAAATTTAATATTTTAATAATATTTTGTTGATTTATAATTTTACCTTATAAGAAAAAGAAAAAATCATCAAACTTCCTTGAAAATTAGAAAAAATAATGTGTATCAATTATACATAGTTTTAGTGTAATATCACATAGTTTTAGTGTTATATTACCGGGAACGCAAAGTCCATATGTCAATAATAACTTATTGACAGTAGAACAAATTAGTCTGAACAGCAGACTTAAAATATTTAATTAATTATTTGATGCAATATATTTATGCCGTATCAATAATACATAGTTTCAGTGTTTCTGACATGGGTTATATTAAGGGAAACGCAAAGTTCATATGTCAATAATAACTTGTCAGTAGAACAAATTAGATCAGATAACTGAGTTTACGTATTTAATACCATATATATACATCAAAGATAACGCAAAATATAATTCAAATTATTAAATAATAGATAAATAATTGTTATATAAGATTTTATATAATTTATATCAAGTTAAAATAAAAAATTGAGATTTAAGAAAATAGTTAATTTTTATGAATTGAGTAATAAATAAGAATAAGGATTAGACGTCATCAGGCTGAACTGCTATGTTATCAGGCTTCGACTCTTAATAATCGACCCAACATAGCTGTGGGGCCAAATACATGCTAATGATGTATTTCATCTGATGAAATGAGATTATTTAGTGTACATTATTACATTTCGCTCGCTTAAGAGTTTAAATTTATTTTTAAAAATATTTTTGTTGATTTGCATAATGATTATAAAAATTTAATTATATTAAATATAATATAAAATTTTTATTATAAAAATTATTATAAAAATTTAATTATTTATTTTATATAATATTATATTTATTGTATATAATATAATTATTTTCATTATATTATTAAAATTTAATATTTTAATAATATTTTGTTGATGTATAATTCTACATTATAAGAAAAAGAAAAAATCATCAAACTTCCTTGAAAATTAGCAAAAAATAATAATATCGTATTAAGAATACATAGTTTCAGTATTTCTGGCAGAGGTTATATTACCCGGAAAACAAAGTCCACAGGTCAATAATAACTTGTCAGTCGAACAAATCAGATAAATGATTTGGAGACGATAAAAATAAAATAAAGAAAAGTAAGTTAAATAAGTATAAGTATATTAAATTATTTGTAATTAAAAACCCAACATAAATACATGCTAATAACGTATTTAATCTGATGAAATATGATTATTTGGTGTATCTTATTCTAATACAGAGTATATTGTTTACCATCCATAAAGATGTCTGAATGACAAAAAAGGTCATATATGTATCAAAACCAACAATGAGGATTAATTGGGTTAACATTTTGTTACAAGTCAGACTTAAACAGATCTGGTATTATCTGTATTATCGCTACAACAAATATTTAATTTTAAGTAACTACGTGAAAAGTTAAATTGGTGCGACACGCAAGTTGTAAAAACGCTAAGTGAAATGCCCTGAAAAATTTGCAATGATTCTTTAATGGATCAAGTTTAATATTAACCGCTTTATAGACAGCTACATTAGTGAATAATGGACAACATCAAGGGTAACGAAACAATTTTTTTAAAAGATGGCCAACGAAGCGTCATATATCATAGTCAAAGGCATTAATCATCGACACAATATGCCCTAGAGGATAATTTTTTATGAATTTTAAGAAACCTTAAATATACGCGGATAAAATTTCCACGATTTATATCAATGACTATAAATTTGATAAGTTTGTGTTTTATTTCTCGAAGAAAGATTTAATACTAAAATTGTTTTACATGTTTTGATATGCAAAATATCAACGTTTCTGTTCATTTCTGAATCCAGTAGAATTATATATATTTTATATTCAAAATATACTAAAATTTCCATGATTTGTATCACTGACTATTTGTGTTTTATTTCTCGAAGATCACTTAATAATCACTTAATTTTGAGATTTTGAAAAATATTTTTTTAAATATCTTTTATTTTCATATTGAAATATTTTTTGTTATGTAGAAATACCGGAAAGCGTTATGAAATTATTATCGAAGGAACTGCAGACAACATTCAATGGAAGGAGTACGATTTTAACTATAAGCCTGGCATATTAGAAGCCCCTCCTTCTCAAGCAGGTTTTTAATTATAAACTAAAATTTAACCCAATTTAATTGTTCACATTGACAGCACCGTACTATTCCTGTCTTGACAGCCAAATGTGTTTGATTGCACAAAGCCCGCCGGAAACTGAAGAATGGTATATTACTTTTCTATACCGGTTATTATCCGAAAGCAATGATGGTATGTGTAAAAATGAATCTATAATATTTTTGAAAACGACAAAACAAACAAATATCATGTTCAGCAGCGAACATAAAAGCGTAATGTTGTCTATGTCTACGCCGTTAGGCAAAGTAATAATGTTTACTAATCTTTTCGACTTCTTTTAGAAAGAAAATATTTTTATATCTTAAATTTATTTAATTGAAAAGTAACATATTTTTATGGATAATAATCGTTAATCACAGAGAAAATCAAATATTTAATTGCAAATATTTAATTGTTATTTATAATGTAGTTGTTGATTTGAATAATTTATAGCGAACACAATGTTTAGACATAAAGGTCTACAACGGCACATGTGACACCATAACGGATTTCATGCTATCGGCATTAGTTTTTACAAATATTTAATTGTTATGGCTGAATATTGAGTTGAGAATTTGAATAAATTAAATAATAATTAAAAAATCAAAACATTGAAATGCCTTTTGGTGTACGTTGTATATACATGCGAAATTTTATGTGAATTCTCCGGTTATACTTCTACGAGAGCAATTTTAATTTCAATTTGCGTTAATCGCAGAACAAATCAATTTTAATTTTTTATTGATTTTTTTCTCGATCATAAAGAAAAAGTTAAGATTTCGTAGAAATTCTTCAGTCACGATTACTTTAGACACGTTGCTATCTCATATTAAAAGACCGTTAACATTGTAGTCCGACTTGGGTTGTTTCTAATTAAGTTATAAAATATTATTTTGTTTAATGACTCAAAACGAAAATAGGCAGACTGGAATAATTGTTTAGTTGGGTATTTAAAGGCAAAGTCGAGTACAAATCAATTAAAATTCGTTTCAATAATTCGGCATTTATTTTATGCCATCAGGAATACTGTAATCAGTTAATTGTTATACCTGATTAACGATTGACTGATTACATTATTCTTGCAGTGATGGTATCAAACAGTTTCCGAAATATTAAAAAAATTTTGTTTAATGAATTTTTTAGTTATAATTGAGAAAAGTATAAATTAACAAAATATTATTTAAAATAAATTTAAACTATTAAGTGGAACTTTTTTAATGATGGATAATAAACAGTAATTTTATAGATACATATTTTAAATTATGTTACTAAAAAAATACCATCAAACAGAAAATAGTAAAATATATAAATCAACACAATAATATTAAAAATAAATTTAAAATCATTAGCGAAAAATTATTATGGGTGGATAATAAATAATATACTTTGTATTAGAATAAGATACTATATAGTTTTATCAGAGGAAATACGTCCTTAACACGTATTTGGCCCTGCTGCTATGTTGGATAGAGGAGTTAGGGGCCTTCGTTCAATAAGCAAACAAATTTATCTATTAAATTTGTCTATTAATGATTCTTAACTAATATCGCAAATATGGCATGCTTATCCAGGTAGCCTCATTCTTAATAAAATCGATATTAATGATAAAGAAGGTGTATATCTAGATATGAGCATTAAATTAACATCAATTAAAACTACTTTTAATTTATATCGTAAAGATGACATTTAAATTTACAAGAAACATATTTTTGCATGAGCATTCATGCATACCATATAATATAAAATATAATACATTAAATAATGAAATTTTAAGAATTGCAACAATATGTAATGATAATGGCTTTCTTCAAAATCATTTAAATAATTTAATAGATGCATATTTTAAAAAAGTTTCTATAAAAATATCATCAAGCAGAAAATAGTAAAATATATTAATCAACACAATAATATAAAGAATAAATTTAAACTCTTAAGTGGCAAATTTTTATGGATGGATAATAAATAATATACTTTGTATTAGAATAAGATACTTGATAATCAAATTTAATCAAAGAAAATACGTCCTTAGCACGTATTTGGCCCCGCTGCTCTGTTGAGTAGAAGAATTAGGGACCGAAACCCTAATTAAAACTCTATAAACTGGATAATATAGCAGTTCCTCCTGATGACCTCTAATCCTTATTCTGATACAACGTCTGTTATTTATAAGTAAATTCATAAAAATGACTTTTATTTTAAATTAAAACTCTGAATCGGAAAATGTTTATGGATGGATAATAAATAATATAATTTTCATTATAATAAGGTACCGTAAATAATCAAATTTTATCAGTGGAAATACCTCATATGTAGGATACAATACGCCTATGTTAGATAGAGGCATTAGGACCGAAACTGATAACATACCAGGTCCTCCTGATGACCTCGAATTCTTATTCTGATAGATTGTCTGTTATTTGTTATTCAATTTATAAAAATTGACTTTTATTTTAAATTATTAACTCTGAAATAATTATTTAATAATTGTATTTAATAATAATCTTTTAATAATTAATAATATTTTATTTTTTTTAGATATAATTAATATTAAATTAAATATTATAATATTAGTATTAATATTAAATTAATATTTTACTAAAGACTTTGTTTGCAACTAAATTGTGCCATTATTATATATTTAGTCAAATTCTTGCTTAAAACAGATCCATTTAAAAACTCTACAGTGCAAGCGATACGTGCCAATCTTTACGAATATTCCTTTTCAAGTCACAAGTATGTTATAATAGATTAGTAGATATCAAATAATAAATTATATTATCTAATAATAAATATCTAATTTATTATATCAGATATAATAGATTTTTTAAGAGGATATTATATTATATTGTACTAGTCGCTAAGCGACGGCTATGAGTCGAATTAGGTTGATTTTACCGAAAATAAATCATACACATATAATAGAATATATAATATTATATTATATTATTATAAATAATATAATAAAATATCTGAACATCATTTTATTTACTTTTTCGTAAGACAAAGTAAAAAATACCGTCTTATGTAAAAGACGGTATTTAGATATATTGAAAGCAACAAATATCATATCAATCTTAAATATGTGGGAAACTCTTTAACGTAATTTTAGTTAAGTTTATATTTTCAAAATATCGTGCTTTGACATTCTCACATTTAACTTTATCAAATTGTTTTTCAACAAATATTTTAAAATTGGTTATACGTTATAACCAATTTGAAAGGTACGTATCGTCTTTTACATAAGACGGTATTTTTTACTTTGTCTTTCGAAAAAGTAAATAAAATAGTTTCCCTTTATTTAAAAAATGTAGGATCAGGTTTTGTAATGTGGAATCAGATCGATGGTGTGGCAATTGGCTACCCTCTCTCTCATGTATTGCCCGAACTATATATGAGGAATTGGGAAATTTCTTTTGTCAGTAGTATTGATGGAGTTGTCAGGTAGTTTTGTTGTGTTGACGAAGTATTTTTGATTGCTCAGAGTGGCGTTACACAGGATTTCCTTGTCCATACGCCTAATTTTAAGGTTTTTTTTTTCAAATTCAGTGGTACATTTCTCCTGAATTTAACATGAATATACCTTTTCTCGATGACTTCATTAATTTTTCTATACTTCAAACATGTGTCTATCAAAACGTTGGTACATTGGCTGATATAAGTTCGTGGACTTTAAATATTCCAACTAAATGGCTGATTTCCGCTGCTACGTAACATTTCCTATATTGCAGGCTTATCTGTTCTAACTATCACTTACTTTGTGAAAGAGAATTGGCCATTATACATAGTTTACTAAAACGTGATTTTCCGTTTTGGGCTATCTTGTAAAGAATGTGAGCAGGTATATGTTGGTCAAACGGGTCAAGGTTTGGTTAAGCGTATTAAACAACATAATTATAATGTTCGTAAAGGAACCAATTCTAGTGCTGTTACTCAGCATTTTGTGAGTTTGAGTCATTCCGTTGATTTTGAAAATGCATCGATTTTATCATTTGAAAGTAACTTGTTATCTCACATTATTCAAGAAGCGTATTGTATTAAAAAATAATCTAATTTAATGCTTAATAATAAATCTGATTTCAAACTTAAATTTAATTATAATTAATTATTCTAATATTACATTATTTTAATTTTTTCAATTCGTTTGTTCTAAGATTCTATGGAAATATTGTATTTTTTCAATTGTTTATTATAATAAAATTTTATAAAGAAATTTTTCCGGTAAAACTATCTAATCGAAAATGGAAGAAGATAATGGGTATATTGTGTACTATAAAATATTATATTATATTATATTTATAATATAATTTTAATATTTTGATTTTAATTTATAATCTTAATTTTACTAATATATACTGGATATTTTATCATCAAGATAAAATTACAATTTTAAATTTATTTTTTATATATAAGTATATTTATAGATCTGATTATATAAATAAATAAATTTGTATTGTACAATTACTATAGAATGTATTGTATTTATATTACTACAATATAAATTATATAAATATAATTTATCTACAGATTATTAATTATGAAAATTTGTATCTTAAATTCTTTAGATACAATTATAATATACAAGTATATTATATGCTTATATGGTATTATGTTATATATTATTATGTTTATTTAATATTATTATTGATTTTAGCGCTTCTAATTGGTGGGAAAGGTCTTTTATACGACGCTACCATTTGCCGATTTCTGTAAATGACAGTATATTTGACGATATCAAAACAAAAGATCATCATGATAAGGTATATTAATGCTTTTGTTTGTAATATGCAAAGCTCTCAGTGAATTTTATATTTACCTTATGTCATCTTAATCCATATTTTCAATTAAAACTTATCAATATATACTCTAACGTAAAACTTTTAAATAATTATCAGAGTGTATACAATTATCAGAAAACAATATTTAATTACTATTTATGGTAATTCAATTAAGAGAACGTAAATAAGCCAATAATCGACCAAATAATATGTGAAACATTTTGATCTTTTAGTTTGGTGTGTTTATAGATATTTCATTTCAACACTACTATTTTGATAACAATTTTGTCTGTTGTTTTATTGAGGGTATTATAGCTTTCATAGCTAATATCAAAGAATTTAATCAAACTTAATGAATTCCTGGTTTTAAATTGTTGATACTGATCCATTATTGATAAATAATTATTAAAGATAGATCAAAGAAATGAAAAAAAAATATTTTTGATATTTCGCTAGTTTCTGTTAGTATCTTTTTAGAAAATTACCTTTTAATCGATTATTCGCATAATTTCGATTCATTTCGCGAATCGAAATCGATTATTCGCGTCATTGTCATTTTAGGTTTGATTAAATTCTTTGAAATTAGCCATGAAAACTATGTTCCAATAATAATTACATTTACAATAATAATTTCATCATTTATTTGATCCAGCTCCAATAATTATTAATTCCTGGTTTACTCTCTTTTTGGGGATGCAATATCAGTACTGCAGACGAAAAGCAGTCCTTTACTTTTTATATTTAAACGTCAATCGGTTTCTGTTGAATATAATATTATGAAAAAATAATATATAATAATATATATTATATAGTATTTTATTAAATAAACAATATTTCTTTTCTTAAAAATATCACCTGATCTACTACATTTCAAGTATGTTATTGTAGCTTATATAAATAAGCTAAATATATACAACATTTACAGATATATCATATTTTATAAGAATAGATCTCACTCACTGTCTCTATATATACCAATGATACGAAACGCTATATTTGCCTGCACTATCCATCAATATTAAAATTTTTATATTCGTAAAATAAAAAATTTAACAAGTCAAGTCTTTGATATTTATATTTAGAAATTAATCGATCATAATCTAAGCGATTGGCTTAAAGTGCTTCGTAGTACGATCGAACATCTAACTGGATTTCAATTCTGTACTGGAATGGCGCTTGTTGCTCTCCTTACTGGACAGTTGCGTGTGCTGATTAACATAAGCAACTGAAAACAAATTCAAGCAGACTTGTAAAATTTCTGTATCAATGTTATAGATTTTAAGTTTTTAATAATAATGTTTTATTTCAAATCGCTATTTTACTTTACAAACCTATTTTTATTAAGTATTTTAAATTAGCTTATAATAAATATCAAATATATCGGCCGTTTCAAAGATTAAGTCAAGAATATCTTAAGATATTGTTAGAATTACATATTAGGATAGTGTATAGTGCCGTATGGTCAATTTTGCTAGATCTCACGAGTTGTTTTCGTAGCAGAAACTAGCTACGGTATATTTTCTTCATTAGTTCCAACTTTATATACCTTGACTCTTAACTTTTCAGATTTTAGCCTGGCATATTGATATTGTTTAGTCCACTACTGCCGTGCAATGGTACACTGTAACTCATTAGAAGGTTGTGTACCGTCTTAGTTTACCTTTAACTTATATTTGCACTTTCAGGATCAAATCTAACTACTTTTGATCAATGGGTATACACATCTTATTGACTAGGCTAACCATCCACTACAGCTAAAAATTCTTCAGTATATGAAACCTTTAAGAATTCTATATTGATTCAGCTTCGGTATTATTCCTTCATCACTTACAACTCAATTTATCTTGACTCATAACATGCGAGATTTTAGCCTGACATATTGGTATTGTTTCGTCCGGTACTTCCGTATAGTGGTACACCCGAACTCATCAAAAGACTGTGCACAACGCGTAGTTTCTTTTTAACCATATTTGCACTTTCATATTCGAACCGAAGTTATTTCAATCGGTAGGTCTATTGACTTAGTCGGTAGACCCACCGATTGTCGCCTTACCGACTAATCTAACCATCCAATACAGCTAGAAATTCTTCAGTATATGAAACCTTCAAGGTAATCAATTTCCGAGAACGCATTTTTTGAGATCTTTGAATAACTTTATGGATTACTTTACTTAAATATTGTAAGTTCCTTTGCCATTTTCGTCTTTGTGATAATACGAAAATACGAACTAAAGATTTATTCCACTAATTTTAATATTTAAGATGCAGATTCTTAAGATGTTCTAAATGTTTCATAATTTTGATAACTTCAGCATTAATAGTTAAATTAAATAATTATATTATTTCTAATATTAAAAAAATAATATTATAATTAAATTATAATTAATTATCAATTATTATAATGCTGGCACACTGAACTAGAATGCAACTATCGTCAATCAATTTTTAATATCAGATGAAATGATTCGTAACTGCATAATTCAGACATGTTTTATCTTTCAAAAATTTGATATATTCAGCTAGTAAGAATTCCATACTTTAAAGACATATGTTCACGTAAAATACTAATAAAAATGAAATTCTCTGTATTGATCTGGCTCCGTCCAAGTTTTGTTACACTCCTCTAACAATACGAGAAAATCTTTATCGTTTAACTTAACATTTTCGCATTAAGTTCTCAAAATAGTCACAAATTAAACATTGAGCCACAATCAAAATTTATACTTTAATTTTAGATTATAATACAATATGTTTTCAAATAATATGTTTATGCATAAATATATAAATAATATCATAATATAACTTGTTCATACAAATTATTAGTTGATCATTCCAACTTTCTGTAACGGCTGCTATTGGTTAGGTCGTTGTATCTCCTTTTCGGCAGTAATTTTATGATATCAGATCGTCCTAACCATTCTGATCAAATTAAATACGTTCAGCCTAAATTATAAGTGTAAATCGTCCTTGTGTCTTAGCAACACGGTTAAAAAACTTTTTATTTATAGCAAATTAAACAATATTCTAAATTATGTACAAAAGGATATATTGTACTGTCATGGTTCCAGTCTATCAAAACTGAATTGATGAATATTCGCAAACGACGATCAACACGCGATGACTTTTCAAAAAGAAGTCAATGTGGGCTAGCATGTATTTTATTCTCATTCGTATGAGTTACTTACTAATTACGATGAAGAATAAAGTAAAGATGTTAACAATCTAGAACAAGGCGTCAATTTTAAACACATTAATCTGAAAGATCAAATCGTTTTAGTAACTGGGGATAAACTAGTGTCGATAAAGGCGATAATATATGATATGATTCGTAACCTCATAATTTAGGCTATTTTAAGTTTTCAAAAATTTGATATATCTAGATAGAATGCAAATATCATTTTTTATTTATTAAATGTTTTTTATTTCAAAAATAACATTTATTGTTTGACTGCTATTTATCCTGTTGCTGATCTTAGAAGATATAATTTGAAGCATGTTTATTCCTTATCTTTATTGACATTCTTTCTCTTGTTGATTTCTTAATCAATCCATTTTATTATACATTGTCGATTATTTATTATTCAATTCATAAATATTGACTTTTATTTTAAATTTCAATCTTAAATTTTAACTTTATATAAATTATATAAAATCTTATTTAAGAATTATTTATTATTTAATAATTTGAATTCTATTTTGCATTTTAGCAATTTTAACTTTATATAAAATGTAAAATCTTATATAATTATTTATTATTTATCTTTATTTATATATCGTATAAAATACGTAGACTTAGTTATCTGATCGGATTTATTAGGTTAATCACTTTTACAAATTTAAAGAAACTTCAAATTTAAAAAGCATCATTATTCAGACATTATTGATTTCTTTAACTATAACTATTTATTCCATATTCTTGAGTGAGTGAATACTTTATGATTACTTATAATTTGCTAAATAAAAGCATTATAGAAACAGCAGCAGTTTATGGCACACAGATCATTCAACACAATCAATAAAATTTTGTATTTTTAAAATTAAAGCACTAACTAGCATCTTTTGTATTAAGCAGCATCGATTTCCGAAACACAAATGCTCATATAATTTTAAATCAAAGGAACACAAACAAAGAAAAACATTAACAAATGTAAATTAGATGAAATTTTATATTTTGCAATTATTTCGACAAAAACAATTTATGTATTCACAAAGTGTTTCGTAATAAATTAGTTAAAATGTTGTTTGATGATTAAACACCATGTTATCTTACTGGGAATTTTGTAAAAATTATAAAACATTTGACTTTTAGTTTTGATATCATTTATCTATTCCGATGAATCAGATTAGCTAACTGAGTCTACGTATTTTGTGTTATTAATAATTTCATTATTGATAAATATTTATTGAAGCTGGATCAAAGAAATAAGGACAATTTCATTCGATATTTAGCTAGCCTCTGTTAGTATATTCGGAAAATTACAATGTTTTTTAAATTTGTAATTTTCTGAAGATGCTAACAGAGGTTAGCGAAATATCAAATGAAATTGTCCTCTTTTCTTTGATCCAGCTTCAAAAATTATTTATCAAATCTGTAGTTTTGATAAATAGCATCTTCAGAAAATCAGTCAAATAAATTACCTCAGATAATTAATTAAATAATAAGACAAAATTGGGAATAATTAAATAATAGAAAATTATAAATAATAGATAATTGTTATATAAGATTTTATAGTATTTATATAAAGTGAAATTTAAAATTGAAATATAAAATAAAAGTCAATTTTTAGAATTGAATAATAAATAATAGACGATGTATAAGAATAAGGATTAGAGGTCATCAGGAGAAACTTCAAAAATAACGCATTAATAACACGATTATCAGGTATAAACATTCGGTTGCTTGGAATTCAAGATTTAATATAATATTAAATATTATATATTAAATATTATATTAATATTTATTTAATATTAATATTTATATAATATTATATATAATATAATATTATATAATATTTTATAATTTATATAAGATTTTATATTTTTTATAATTTTTATATTTTATAATTTTCTATTATATTTTATAACTTTTTATTAAACAATAAAAATTTATAAAAAAGGCCGCATTTTAAACTATTGCTTCACTTGCTCATTTAACTGTGTATTCAATGCCATACTATGAGTTGTCTGCTAGATGATTTACAATTAATATTCATTAATATTTATTTCTCAATTAATCCATTTGTTTATGCGTATTTTTCCATACTTTGCCGTAAATTATCTCTATTGACATAGGAATAAATATGCTCGTCAAAACAGCCTAAAATTTTTTTATTTTCGAATTTTATAATTTATTTAAGATTTTATAATTTTATATTTTTTATAATTTTTATATTTTATAATTTTATATTATTATATAATTTTATCTAAGATTTTATATAATTTATATCAAGTTAAATAATGTCGTAGTAATAACGCATAGTTTTAGTATTTCTCATTTACCATATATTATTATATTTTGTAATATTAATAAGATTAAAAGTATTTTTCAACAAATAATATCTAAAATTATTTTCGATATTTTTATATTTAATATAACTTTCAAGAATTGCAATCGGTGAATACTTTTAAATCATACCTTTTCAATTAAGAAAGTTCTAACTGATTGCAATTCTTAGAAATGATATCAATCTGATAGCCAATTTTTTATTCGCCGAGGATATTTTATTGTCTCAACATTATTTACAAAACCAGCTGATCTCCTTTTGTTTCATGGATTTTAATTATTTGTAATTTCAATTTTATTAATTCACAAACATAATATAATATATTAACATAATATCATATTTACTATATTTAATGTTTGACTTCAATGACGAAATACAAAATGAATAAATTCTTTATCATCCAATCAGAAAAAATATAAAAAAATTAAGATGATCACAAGAGACCGTACACTTTAAACAAGTGATTTTAAAATTGTTAATAAAGCTAATTTCATATTTAGGAATAAAAATATCAATCCGTATTTAAATTCAAGTTTAATATCGTTCACATCGCTTTAAATCAAGATTCATAGCGATTTGAAGATTTTCTAAGTGTGATCGTAACACTATTTTTACGATATAAATATTAAATTTTTGTATATTTTTAATATGCGGAAATATTCAGCACTAAAGAAAAGCCTAATGAAGAGGCTAAAAAGATTATTTACAATGAAGATAATTGGATCCCATATTGATGATGTATATCTCAATTCAACAAGCAACATTTGTTACCGACAAGTAAAGAGGAAAATCGGATTTGTGAATTTCACAAACGATATATCTAGAAGATGTTGGAATTGATTCAGCAGAGGTATCTAATAATGAAGAATAAATTTAAATTTGCTTATCATTTAGAAGATGTTGGAATTGATTTGGCAAAGGTATTTAAAGAAATTCAAATTTGCTTATCATATAAATGATCCGAATGTTCTTCTGTAAGTAAATTTATTGCTATTTGTAACGAATATGTTTCTTCTTTTTATATTCATGATGTGATAATGGTCAATAAAACGATTTCTAAATGTTATTCACAATTTATCATCAGTTGGTATATTCGATTGTATTTTTATATATTAAAATTGTATTTTGAATTTCAACATAAAAATTATGATTTAGAATACATCTGTTGCAATCCGTTTATTAAGTTTAGAAGAAAAACAATTAGAGATATTTCAAAACTTTTTCAAAAACTAAAAAAGCGAAATGAATAGACATTTAATTAAACATTTTATTTAAATGAATAGACATTTTATACGATAGTCACGTATATCCATAGAAATAGTCACGCTTATTCATATAATCGTGACTATTTAAAGAATCAGCTCAAAGAATATGTTTGTTTTATTCGAAATTTTTAAGTTCAAAAAATAACAAATTTCAAAGACATTGAACATTTTACATATAAAAAGTTAGAATTAAAAGAAAATTATGATATTAATGAATACTCTTATTTAAGAAAGCTAAGTTCAGCTACCATGGTATTCGTAACTTTGAACAGTTGCCATGATAACGTCATATATAGTTTCAATTTAACAAATTTGACTATAATTCACTTTTATCCACAACAAGCACTTCGTCTAGATATGCCTTAATGTCATCTGTACGCCATTCACTAACTCCTAAAACTCGGCTAGCACGGTATCCAACTGATCTTTGTTTGTAAAGATGAATCTCAGGATTGGATCCGGGGACGTACTCAACAGTCACGATAGCAGATGGCCAGCGACGAGAGGCTTTAAATTTATTGAGTGTATTGACGAAGGCTACAAGTAAATGCAAAGTTAATGAATGATAACGATTTAATTATTTAATGAATATTAACATTTTTGAGTAAGAATATAATTAATATCATTTTGGAATTGATAATTTGTCTAAGCATCATTAGTGCCAAATGATAATAAATTTAACCTTCAATAAGGTCAGATTCCAATCCTTTATTTTCAAATGTGCCGCAGTGGTAGAAAGCTTTTGTTTTGATAAACTGAGGCTACATATTTTGTGTAATTTGTAATAATATTAAGTTAAAATTCACAATTTCTCCTTCAAAGGATGAATAACAAAGCTTTGAACTGTCTTTGAACCTTTGCGTTGAATGAACTCACCAAATATGCATTTTGATGAAATATATACTCACTTATAAATATAAATAACAAAACAATAAAGGTTAGCCTCTGAAATGAAGAATATCGTTACGAATATCGTAGATGACTAAATCATGTAAATTAATGGAACTGATCATGAATTCTGATTAATACGTTGAGAGATGTTCATAATGAAAGAGCAATTGACTTAAAGGATTACCACAACGTACAAATCTATGTGACTATGGAACATGATTTATCATGATATTCGTGAATATTACTGCTTCACCAATGATATCCTTGGGCAATAATCAGTGGCTCGCCATTATGCCTGAATAATCGTAGAATCTTCAATGATATCTGGATTGACGTTTAAAGTTTATCTGACATCACTGTTGAAAATGCAGGCATATAAAATAGGGTTGTGAATGGATGTTAGCTGGAGAACAAGGAGTATTTTAATAAACACGTCTATTCGAACACGCCAAGTGGCTAACTTTTACAAGCAGAAATGTTGCTAGATTTGAATAGCAAATGAGAATTGGTTCTAACAAATGACTTTAAATAATCGGAGTGCATGTCGTAAGGAGGTTGATTTAATATTTTATGTTGTACATAAATAGACAGATCTGTATGACCTATTACAAACTAAATAAGGGAAATTACCTTAGCTGCTTTAATGAAAATGTTGCTCACTAGCTATTGAGTATTAAATAACATTTTACGAAACTTGACAGATTGTCGATAATCAGATCACGCCGTGATCATAGTTGATCACATCCTGATTTAGACAACATTCACTAAAGATTTTGATTGGAAGCAAAATTTGCAACAACACATTTTTGTGCAATATTTTTCAAAATATTATATTAACAATATAAAATACAATATTAACACAAAATATATTATTGCATACTAATGCGATGATGCCCTGGCCAAACTAGCAGACATTAAATATTAGAAATCAATCTAACATAATTTAATATAATTAAATTAATTAACTGGAAATTAAGATATGATGTGTTAGTTAAAATTTATTAGAGCTGGATCAAAAAAGAGGAAATTTTATTTGATATTTCGCTAACCTCTGTTAGCATCTTCAGAAAATTGCTGTTTTTTAAATTTGTAATTTTCTGAAGATACCAACAGAGGTTAGCGAAATATCAAATGAAATTGTCCTTATTTCTTTGATCAATCTTCAATAATTCTTATGCAGTAAAGTCATGTAAAAATTGTGAAAAGGAAGGTACATATTTTATTACATGAAAATGTGCTTTTATTAAAGACCATTTTAAATTATTCGACAGTGCTATGGATAAACTAGTCTGCAGTTAGCGAGAAGAGTATTGTAATTTTCTGAAGATTCTAACAGAGGTTAGCGAAATATCAAATAAAAATTTTTCTCTGATCCGCTCAGAAAATTACAATGTTATACGAGATATTTAGAAAACTATCAATAAAACATTTTCCTCTTTTCTTTGATCCGACTTCAATAATTCTTTAAAAAAATGGATCATTATCAACTATTTAAAAACATAATATGGTATGGTTGATGAACACAATCTGCTCAGAAAATTACTGAAGATGTAATTTTCTGAAGATGCTATAAAAGATCATTATCAACTATATTTCGCTAACCTCTGTTAGCATCTTCAGTAAATTACTGAAGATGCAATCTAGATTATTCATGGTTTATATAAATATGCTACTTATGACGACCATCATTTGTTGCAATTACTAGATCTTGGATGCAATCTGATATGATGGACGCAGTAGTTGAGTTGCCAGGGCTATCCTCTTATGTTAGTTTTCATTTTTTTAAAGAAACTAGATTTGAATCTGAAAGTATATAGTTCAAATGAAAAATAAGGTGGTATAAAACTTTCTGATGTGTCCTGGCGTACCATTGTACGACAGTAGCGGACTAAACAATGCAAATATGCCAGGCTAAAATCTGAAAAGTTAAGAGTCAAGGTGTATGAAGTTGAAACTAATGAAGAAAAGATACCGTAGCTAGTTTCTGCTACGAAAACAACTTGTGAGATCTAGCAAAATTGACAAAATGAAAGTATCTATAAAAGAATCACCAGAACTGATTCTATAATCTACTGATCACATCAGGAGAATGCTTAAAATGAATCTCAAAAGTACGGTTTCGGAAATTCATTACATTGAAATTTACATATTTACATATGCGGAATATATATTCCTACAATATTATATGTTGAGCTTAAATTACCTTATCTATTACCCATATTAGTGCACTACTTTGTGGTTAACATGAAAACACTGGATTTGAACAATTTGAAATGAATAGCTAGGTTACGCTGTAGAGATAGACAGTTATCTATATCTCGAACAATTATCAATACTTTTAAATCATCATCCACAATATGACGATTCTTTAAACGGCGATTTTTCAAATAAATTATAATTAGTAAATATCCTAAACAGATCCATATTGAACTTCAGAGTTTATGTTCTAACTAGAAATAACTAGTTATCTGCACTATTCTGGAATGTACGATTAATTATGAATCAATGTATCCAATGACATATTAGATCGTATAAAATAAGAAATGATTTCAATTAAAATTGAAAAATGTTATAATAGTATGCTATTCAATCTAATTGTCAATAAATCTGACTAGTCGAGTGATCGCCAGCCAACATAAAAATGACCGAAACGTGAAATGTAAGTATTGAATCAGTAAAACGTGAAACGTATGTATTGGATCAGTGGCAGATGATGTTTACTAATCCTGAAATGTTTCTTAAGCTCCTTGTCTTTCATTTACCCAGCATAGTCCGCCTCGATTGTATTCTTCGGGGGGGGGGCTGATAGACGCTGGATGGTTCAGTCGAAGGGCGCCGTGTTGGATCGGTTGGTGGGATCAGATCCCCTGGCCTGAGGCCGTAAATAAGAAGTAAATTGAAGAAGACTACTATGACGAATTTGAGATTATGGTTGATTTTTGACTTATTGACTTATTTCGTTGTTGATTATGTCTTGATTTAACCCTTTTGTATTTTAAGAAAACCTTTATTTATTCAATCCTGAAATGTAGCGTACTGCCGCATTTTGTTATGTGCGGTGGGCGAACCTTGGTATTTGCCAAGCGAAGCAAATGAAACTGTTTTTAGCGTAATTGATTTTTATGTTTTGTACCTCAAAGTGCCAGAATCCAATACCTTTATTCAATCTAATTGTTAATTAAGCAAGCGAGTCGAGTGATGGTCAGCCAACAAAGAAATGACCGAAACGTGAAATGCATGTATTGGATCAGTAGCTAATGAGGTCCATTAATATGATTACTGCTGTTGTTTTATAGGATTGAAGAAAAAATATCGATATGATTAAAGCAACGTGCAATGGCATCAAAAATTTCAATTATTTTTGATAATAAAATTTATTAGATTTAGAATGCATTTGAACGTTAAGCGAAATATTAAAATTATTGATGCAAAATATAAAGCTTTAAATTTTAAACAAAATTATGTAAAATGTTTAAAATAAAATATTTTTAATATTTTTAATTATAAAAATATTTAAAATTGAATAAATTGTTAAAATTGAATAAATCATCAAACCTTTAATTTGTGGATAGGTATGAAGACGTCAGCTACAAACTTTGAGTACAGCCCGAGCGTATGTCTAGAAGCATAAAATTATCATTATTTAAAGTGTTTAAATGACTGCTATTATATCATGATAATAATTTTAATTAT